>VUQH01080183.1:0-18525 GCA_015106775.1 Etroplus canarensis | reverse complement strand
TATCTTCTTTTGGAACACTCAGATGGAAACGCCAGTCTCTATGACGAATGTTGCCGTGCATCGGACATCCTCCAGACTGCTGTAGAGTTTCCTGGTGTCTCCTCTGGCCAAAAATGTTGCCTTAAGGTCCTTGTACAGGGGGCATTCCTGCAGCAAATGTGGTGTTGTCATGCTGCTGGTCTTACAAGGGCACAGATCTGACTGGCTGAACCGGAGCTTTGTGAATAGGGGGTAGTTCATACAGTTGTGGCCTGTGCGCAGTCTGAATATAATCACCTGCTCAGATCTGGTTAGCAGGTAGTAAGGATCCGCTTTATTGTGTTTAAGGTGCTCCTGTATCCATTTATTGTGCTGCCTGGCTTTTACAATGGTTTTTACTTCGTTAAAAGTTGTGGACCTGTCTTCCTGTTGTTTTGATGATCCCTCCTTGGCTAGACTGTCTGCTATATCATTACCAATTACTTTGCAATGCAATGGTATCCACTGCACAGTGACTCTGGCTAGTCTGCTCAAGGACGCAAGGGTAGAGTTCAGTTCATTCAAATCTTTGTCCCTGCCAGTCTGAAGGCTCTGCAGGATAGATGGAGCATCAATTCAATTCAATTTTATTTATATAGCGCCAATTCACAACAAAAGTCGCCTCGAGGCATCTGTCAAGAACACTACATTGTTAGACCTGTTTTGGCTATGTTGGACATGGAGTGCACCTGTCCTAATGGCCACTGCTTCTGCTTTGAAATTTGCGGAGTAACAGCCAGTAATGCTTGAGATCCTTTCTTCTCTTCCTCCTGGGTACTTAATGCAGATTCCGGCACCGCAATTTTTGACTGCCTGTTCGGCGGAGCCATCCGTATACACATGGGTCCAGCTATCTTGAGGGTAGTTGTTGTGGATGTGCTCCATGGTCTAAGACCTATTTTCAGTACTGCCCTTTGAGTCTTTTTTTGCCAACACCGGGGATGCTACACTAAATCTGCAGTGAGATCACTTCACTCCAACCAGGGTTCTCAAGTGCGCCTGGGATCTTGATCCACAAGCTGTTGGCGTGTTTTTTAAGAATCCTTAATTGGTGGATGAAGCTTCCCCTTTTTAGTCCCCCTCTTATTGGCTGTGAAATTCTCTCCTTCATTGGGTGTCCTATGAGTCTTTTGAACTTTTCGGCTTGTACAAGAAGCTTGGCGTCTTTTCAGTCCTCAAGAGATTCTAGCCCTGTGATGGTCTCCAGTTTTTTTTTTTTTATTGGTGTCGTTTTCATGGCTCCAGTAATGACTCTGGATTCTTGATTCTGTACCTTACTAACTTTATCAAATTTAGACTTGGCAGCAGTGCTCCAGGATGTCATACTGTACTCCGGCACTGGTCTGACACTGCCGGTGTACATTTTCTTGAGGATTTTGGCATCTGCACCCCATGCTGTGCCAGCCAATTTTTTCATGAGTGTTAAACGAATCTTGGCTCTAGCTTCAACCTTGTCAGTATGGTATGGTATGGTATGCACACAAACTTTTGACCGGTGGTGTAATTTTGCGGTATATTTTACTGCAACACTCTGCCTATCGCAATAATATCGTATCGTGAGTTAAAAGTGTATCTTGAGATTCCCACCTCTAGCAGTTAAGCTGTGTACTTTGCCCACCACCGGTCCTTACCTCTGAACTCGGGGGTAAACAGGAGGGTCTGGAGCAGAGAGTTCAGGTAGCAGGTCCCTCCTTGGTTCTTGATGCCGCACAGATTGCTTCTTCCTCGGGGTGGAGGTGGCTCATCTCCCACCTTTGAAACTCTTCCCTTGGAGGAGGAAGAAGAAGAAGAGAAGCCTTCCTCCTCCTCTTCCTCAAAAAGATTCCCAAACATGCTGTGTTTTTTTTTCGCTTTGTTTTTTTTTCCAATGACTCCCTCCTCTCTCGGTTATGCTGTGATTCAGCCTCACAGTAAATCGTGTGTTAGCACTCCCACCTGCCCTCTTGCTATCTCATCTTGGTCTTGCCGAGTTCTCTGTTGACAGTGGCCGGGCTCACTCTGAAGTATGAAGACTTTACGGGACTAAACATCGCGACTAGCACCGGATGAACAAGAGATTCAATGTGCAGCTCTTCTGGTTAGCTTAGCACGCCAGCAAAGACAAATCAGTCGCAGCCGGATCTGACAGCTCAGCAAAAATTAAAGGGGAAAAAAAATCACACTGTGGGAAAACAAAACGATCAGTGTCACAAAGGCTGGGGAAGCGACGCCGCCTTGTCCAACGCTAACAGTGTCTTTATTATGAAACTGTTACTCAAAATGCCCGCAGATACAGGCCATGTCTTCATCCGTCTGCCTTAAACAGAAAAAAACCGAAACGTAAATAAAAATACCGTCGTCGCACAGTGAGCAGCCATCTTTTTTCCTGGCCAAAAAAAATAAAGAAAATGATGCATTGTGGTTCTTGTAGTACCGAACTTGCTTGAGGCTCACACTAAAATGGAAAGCAAGAGAATTTATTTTCCATAATTACACTATGAAATGTCTGTAATGTGTCATTTTATGATACGGGTATGAATAAAGATTGTGTTTTATATATACATTTTCTCTACAGAAACAAGATTTGCATATAAAAACTACATTTCCGGCAAGTAAATTGTTTGAGAATGCATTTTGGGACTTGTAGTCTTTTATAAGCAAATATCTTGTAGTTTACAGTTTTTGTAAAGATTGGCAGCTGTGTGCCCAAAGCCATTTGTAACTGAGAATAACATAAAAACATTTAAGAAAGAATTGGAATAAAATATTGTTTACTTCTGATCTTATGGGGCAGTCTTGCTGCTACTCTGCAAGCTATAAACAATATTATCTGTTTTCAGAATCAGAATACTTTATAAATCCCAGAAGGAAAATTGCATTTTTTTTTGATGAACCAAGGCTATTACAGTTAAATAAAACGTACCTTCAGCTGCTCCCTTGTATTTTCCCCAAGGGGTTGCCACAACAGATTAATCCACATAAGTTTTTTATTTTATTTATTTATTTAAATTTTATTTTACCAGGGGAGTCCCACTGAGATTAAAAATCTCTTTTACAAGGGTGTCCTGGCCAAGACAACAGCCGCACAAATACAAAACAGACAACAAAATACAACTTATACAAGATAAAACACATAAAATAAGTTAAAAATAGCCATAAAATACTAAAACAAAGAAAAAGGAAATCTTTCAAGAAAAACAACTAAATGTGTTCTCCAGTATATTCCGTATAATATTCTTAAAATTTTTGAAAGGAACAACTGTTTCTAACTTGATACATTTCTGGAGATTATTCCATGACCATGCAGCATAGTATGAAAAAGCCTTTTTTCCAAACTCTGTCAAGGTCCGGGGCACATCAAGGAGCAACCACTTAGAAGAACGTAGCTGACTCCCCCTAGAATAGTGAGAGAGAAGGGAGCAAAGGTATGCTAGAAGTTTACCAAGTATTGCCTTATAAATAAAAATATACCAGTGCTTTTGTCTTCGAGCAGTTAATGAAGTCCAGCCGACCAATTCATAAAGGATGCAGTGATGAGTCAAAGACTTTGAATTTGTAATGAAACGTAAAGAAGCATGGTATATTTTACATTAGATGCCCTTCCTGAAGCAGCCCTCCACAGAGAGAGGGGCTTGTGTCTCCATCTGGAATCAAACCAATTACTTTTAAGGTGAATGTGTAGACTAATATGGGGAAACTATTATAATTAATTAAAGAAAATTTTAATGAAAGGTTTCCCCCATCAGGAGCGCCCCTATGCCAGTTATGTGCCTTGTGGGAAAGATGATAAAAGCTAAACTAAAAACAATAACTAAATAAGAAAAAATGTTTTAGTTAACTGAAATAAAAATAAAAACTAGATTTCTGATTTTTTTAAAAATTAAAAATAAAACAGTATTGTGTCCTAACAAAACTAGGAGTAGAGGTTGTGAAGGTGCATAAGTTTAAATAGCTGGAGTCAGCCATCCAAGATAATGGACAGAGCACAAGAGAGGTAAAGAAGAGAGTGCAGGCAGCATAAAGATAAGTGTCAGGGGTGCTTTGTGACAGAAGGATAGCAGCAAGAATGAAAGGGATGGTTTATAAGACAGTAGTAAGGCCCACTATGATGTATGATTTGGCACTCAAAAAATGCAGGAGGTGGAGCTCGAGGTGGAAGAGATAACAAGACCAGGATGGACAGGGTTAGAAATGAGTACATCAAAATGACAGCTCAGGTTGAGCAGTTCGGAGATGAAGCCAGAGAGGCAAGGCTGAGATGGTTTGGGCAAGTGCAGAGGAGGGGTAGTAGATATACTGGACAAGGGATTTTGAAGATGGAGCTACCAGGCAGGAGGACAAGACCACAGAGAAGGTTCATGGACATAGTGAAGAAGAACATCAGGGTTGGTGTGACAGAGGAGGGTAGGGTAAGATGAGGCAGATAATACACCAATATAACTATAATTCTGATATAAACAACTCTTATACCACATGTATAAACATATTATGTATAGTTTATTTAAATTTCAATAATTTACTGTCCCTTTTCATATACAGTTCATGCAGTCAGAGGCAAAATGTAACAATCCCTAACACAATTTTCTATGAAAGAACACACATTTGAGTTATTAAACAAGATATCATTGAAAATCAATGTTCTTACATAGAGACAGCATTTTAAAAAGGCTCTATTTGTAATACACACAAATAGATCTTTAAAACACATTTTCCCAGGCCCACTTGATTTTTGTGTTAAAATGAGGTACTTCAGTTGTTAACACAGCATTGTGTGGTGGGTGAATGTATGCAGACTGATCACTGTACAAGTACCCCAGCCAATGCCCAACAGGATTTCTAAACAGCCAATAATAACTTAATATTTTAATTTAAAAATGTATTTATTAATTTGTTAAACTATTAGAATAGAATTTAATAATTTTAACTTTATAAGATTAGAGAGATCCACTGCATGGACAAAAGTGTTGGGCCACACCTCTTAGTCAATGAATTCAGGTGTTTCATTCTGTACTTTTCCCACAGGTGTATGAAATCATTTGTGAAAGAATGGGTCAATCTAAAGATATCACTGAATTTGAATGTGGTATTGTAATAGGATGTCACTGTTGTGACAGGTCAGTTCCTGAAATTTCTTCCCTCCTAGATACGCCATCATCAATGGTAAGCAGTAGTGTTTAGTAACCATAGCAACTCAATCACGAAGTGACAGACCATGTAAAGTTACAGAGTGGGGTCACTGAGTATTTAGACTTACCGTGTGTAAAAGTTGCCAGGGTTCTGCTGACTCAGTAACTGCAGCGTTCCAAACTTCATGTGGCATTAACATCAGTACAAAACTTGTGCACCAGGCACTTCATGGCATGGATTTCCATGGCTGAGCATCTGCATGTAAGTCTTACAACACCAAGTATAATGCCAAGCGTTGGATGGAGCAGTGAATGCTGCCACTGGACTCTGGAGCTGTGGAATGTATTCTGTGGCGTGATGAATCACACTTCTCTATCTGGCAGCCTAATGGACAGTGAATGCCAGGAGAAGGTTAACCTGCCTGACTGCATTGTGCCAGCTGTAAAGTTTTGTGGAGGAGGGATAATGAAGGGTTGGGCTTGGCTCCTTACTTCCAGCAAAGGGGAAATCTTTATGCTTCACTTTACCAAGCCATGTTGGACTATTCTATGCTTCCAACTTTGTGGGAACAGTTTGACCTCAAACATCTCTGGGATGTACTAGAACTGAGAGTGTGAGCCAGGCCCTCTCGTTGAACATCAGTATCTGACCTCACAAATCTAGACAAATGGGCAAAAATTTCCTCGGACACACTCCAAAATCTTGTAGAGAGCCTTCCCAGAAAAGTGGAAGCTGTTATAGCTGCAAAGAGGGACAATATTATTGTCTGTGGATTGAGAATGAGACGTCACAAAACATCTTGTAGGTGTAATGTGCATGTGGTCCAATACTTTTGTCCATACAGCGTATACCTAAAGGAACATAATGACATTTACAGTAAAGAACATGTATAAACACACAAATGCAAAGCACAAAGGCACATGTTAATTTTTTTCTTTGTCTGGCTAGTAGGTTTTCAGCATGAACACTTTCGAGAGAGGCGCTTTGGCACTAGAGTAGAGTAGATATGATTCTCCTTTAACGCTGAAAAACTCCCAGTCACTGCACCCGATTGTTGGGAGCCAATGAATGGGAACAAATCCTTCATATCCCTGCCACCTAAAAACAAACAGAGATGAGGAATCCCCTTAGTGCAGTATTTGCATTTGCTCACATTTTTAAAAAGTGGTTATTCTGTCACTAGTCAGGCTCACAGTAATAAAATTAACCTAAATTACAACAGTGTACATATATGTGTCTTTGATGGTTTCATGACAGATAGCAAAAGGCCATCAGGAAGAATTATTTCATGGGGGGGTTGATGTTGACAGGTTAAATACCTGTAGAGAATGCTGTTGAGAGAGTAGGATTCTCCGTTGAAGGAGTTAGCAACTACCAAAAAATATTCCTGCCCGAGGCTGAAGAACTCCCAATCCACTGCACTGGAGAGAAAAAGGAAGGTATGTGGAGATGATGAACAGGTAAAATGGCTACAGAGACATCAAAAAATATCTTCCAAGTTTGTGTGTATGCATGCACCTGGTAAATATTATCTGGTGATTGAACATCTGTACCTGTAGGTGACAATGTCCTGGAAGCGGACAAACAGCTGTGCACTCATGTCCAGTTCATAGATAGTGGAGTTAATTATGTACTGATTCAGTCCATTACTACTGAGCCTGTGTCCATTGGCGACAACCAAGAAAACCCTGCTGCCAATCTGGAACATTTCCCAGTCTGTGGCACAGAATGTCTGAGAGAAACAGCCAATAAAGCAATTAAATACTTTATCCCTCAAAGGGAAAACTCATGGCATATTATTGGAACTTGTAAAACATCTGAAAAAGGAAGTTTTCACAAGAGTCTATGCAGTCCCATGAAAAACTAAGTAGACCTTTAGGATTTAAGGGAGTAAGTAGCAGCCAGGTGCTGCTAATCACATGCATTTGATTAACTGATCATCAGCAAGTGTGACCACATTTATAAAAGAAGAATTTTTAGCTATCTGCAGGTCTGGAGCAAGCAACAGGAAAATGATCCCAAGCACACCAGCAAATCTCCAGCAGAATGGCTGAAAAAGAAGAGAATCAAGGTTTCGCAATAGCCCGGTCAAAGTCCAGACTCCAACCAGACTGAAATGCTGTGGCAGGACCATAAGAGAGCTGTGCACAAACAAATGCCCACAAACCTCAAGGACCTCAAGCAAGACTGTAAAGAAGAGTGGGTCACAATTCCTCCAAAATGATGTGAGAGACAGATGAAGTCATACAGAAAATGATTACTTCAAATTACTGCTTCTAAACATGGCTCTATAAGCTATTAAATCAAGGGGTGTACTTAGTTTTTCACAGAACTGCACAGAGTTCTATGAAAACTCTTTTTAACATAACTGTAAATAAGTATGCTGCATATGTCTGATGATGATTTGAGTAATTCTTCTAGTACTGAAAATTTGACAGAGCTGGATGAAAATGCAGGAAATCACTTAAACTCTTTCGGGTTCCTCATCTGGGAGCTATTACTACTTCTGCACCGCAGAAACGGTAATAGCTGCCAGCTTATAGGTGAAAACTTTGTTCCTGGGGATGGCACTTGATTACTGGGGTCTTTTTTAGAATTTCAGGATAATCCAGCTGATAGTTGTCAACACTTCTCACTGAAAAACCATGACATATCAGCCTAATGATGGTACTTCTGAAGGGAACCTCAATGGATCACCAAAATCATTAGGTGTCATGCACATGGGACCTTAAATATCTGCACAGTTTTTGACAGAATGGAACAGGGATGTCAAACATTTGGCTCACAGGGCACAACTGGCTAGCAAAAGGATCAAATCAGGCCCACGGGTCAGCTTTGCAGAGGACTCTTTCACCGGATAGTAAATATTGTGTTGTAAGTCATTCAAAATGGATCACCCAATGATGGTTTTATCTGAGCCAGATATATGATCAGTTTTGCAGGGTTATTACTCACAAAGACATTTACTTATGGCCTAGAATATTAAACTGAAGCAAGACGTTTGAGCCAAGAAGGCGTACCAACATGTTTCTTTGATTTACGACTGTAGGTTTTCTTTGTAATTAAAGCAAATGTCTTAAAACTAAGAAAAACTGAGACATACTGTTAAAATGCCGTTTTTCTGAAGACCCGTCAGACCTTTCTTAATATGTTTTGTAGATAGATGGTTCATTAAATGTTAAAAATTTTAGAATGTGCTTGGAAAAATATGGATGGGTTTCTTTTGATCCAGTCCACATGAGATCCAAACTGGCTGCATGCAGCCCATGAACTAACATGAGTTTAAGGCATATACTAACAGACTTGCCTTGCATCCATGAAGCCAAACAGCTAATATGGCTACAAATACATCAGAAATATATTTTCTCACCCTTTTCTGTGTGATTTCAGTTAATTAATTTTCACCAGGCCTAAGGTGTTCTTGTGTATGCTCACATCTGGCTGTGGCATTCCCCTTAATCACGTCTCCTTCTGTTTTCTCATGTGACAGTTAAATGTGTCAACACTCTCACATCAAATGTGGTTTCATTCAAATATAAGATTCACTATCAGTTACGTGTCAAAGCACCGTAATCACTCAAGCAAATCATGGCAAACCGCATACTCTATTTTTGGCTCTGTCTTAAATGCATGGACACACCCACCCCTTGCTCCCCATCTCTCTGCCATTAGGGTTTTATCTTTCATTCATGCTTCTTTCATTGGGTGTGCAGAGACAAAGCAGTTTTTCATTTCCATCTCAGAGCTATAAATCTTATCAGAGGAAACCAAAGCTCAGAAGGTGAGAAGATGAATGGTATGGAAATCATCCAACAAAATGCTACAGTGAAAGTGTCTCATTTCCAGCCATTTTCAAAAAAGAATGATATGAGTGATATGAAAGTCTTTTCAGTGTCTCTAAGTGTTTTTTATTCTCATCACAAACCTTAATTGTCTGGAACACCTGGAAGCTCCCATTGACCCAAACGTAGATGACGGAGTCTACAAAGGTGGACACGCCATCAAAAGCATTTGCCACCACCAGGAATGAGTAAGGTCCAACAGTGAAGAACTCCCAGTCATACGCCCCTGAAGTCGGTAGCATCTGGTGGACCTCAAAAGACTTTGCTAATCTGTTCCACTTGTATATCACACTGTCTATAGTGTGATTATTGTTACCTGAAAGACGAACAAGTAAGCAGTGCCATGCTAGGGATTGTCGAAGTTAACATGGTCTCATAATATTTCGTTTTTACCTTGTCTGTGATTGGCCACAGCAAGATAGGTATGGCCACTGATGTTAAATGCCTCCCAGTCCCGTGCACAGTGGGTCTGCAGAGTCTGGAACCGCACAAACTGTTTCCTCCTTTTGCTCCACTTGTAAATCACAGAAAGGTTCACCTCTGACTCTTTTCTCAGTTGCTTGTCTGGTCCTCCCTCAGAATTAGACACCACCAGATATAGCTACATCAAAACAGTAAACCAAAAGTAGCATGGGTTCAAAGCTTCTATTAGGAATAAAGTGTGATCTCTTCACTAACTTGTTATACCTTATTGCCAATAGTGAAATGTCTCCAGGCCAGAGCTCCATAGGTGCTGATATTCTGGTATAGCTGGAAACCTTTGTGGGTCCACAGATACACAGCAGAGCCAGAGGCTGTGGACCGATGTGCCATAGCAGCCATGACACCCATGCCAGGTACCTGGAAGACCTGGAGTTTGGATCCAAAATATGTCACAAGGCAATTAAGACAGAGCAGACTTAAAGAGTCTTTATGTGCTGGAAATCTAATGAAGCAATAAAGTAAAATTTAACAGTAACAAAAATAATGTAGGTGCTCCGTGTAAGACAGTTACGCCTAAGTAAATTCTTTAAGAAAAAAATCCAGTTTTTCGCCAGAAAAATTACAGGATTTCCACAAAACTCCACTAAAGAAAGTTACTCATCTTTTTCCTGACATGATAATAGGAGAGACATTAGATACAACCACTGTACAAAGGTGGATAAATACCTCTATATCATGTGTTTCTGAGCTGGTGGTGAGCACCTGGTGTTCCAACACATAGTCCAGCCTTTTGTGATCTGTGTTGATAGAAAGGTAAGGCTTGTGTTACTTTTCATGCTAACAAGAGCAGAAGCAGGTTCATCAGTGGATATTGGATTCTCACCCTCTAATACAGTGATCCAAACTGTGCCATCACAGAGGTAGAGGCCCTTCCTGAGCGGATTAAACCACAGCTGGCCTTGTAACTGCTCTGAGCATGACCTCTCCAACCCAACAGACACTCGCTCTTAAGGTTTAAGTCAGATCATATTAAAACCAAAAGGCAATCAAAGAAACATGCAAATACACTGGGTTTTTTTTTGTTACATTCTGTCAAATTTCTTTACCATAGGTAGTCTCATGTCTATCCCCTTCCATCTGTATGACTGGCAGGTCTAAGAGAAGGGGTGGTACTGACAGAGCTGCTAGCTGAGGGTCAGAAGAGGGGCAGATTTGATGGGTAGCATCTGAATTTGGCACCAGAACCAGCTGTCGCAGCAGACCCTGAATATGGGGATCACAGAAGAGGCAATCATTTCGAATGTCACATCATACTCTTAATGAATCTCACCATAGTCTGACATGAAGAAATGCATCTTACTGAAAACAAGCCCTTCCATCTCCCCCGACTGCCAATGTGGAATCTGGATCGCTGAATGTTGAGGTCTGAAGGGAAAGGCCTGGAGGGAATGCTGTTTGCCATAAAAGATATGTATAATTATTTCTAATGGTTGAAGGAAGATGTTTTTCTTCTGTAAATGAGCTAAATTCCCTATAATTAAAATAGTTCACTCTGTTCTTTTCTTTTTAGGCCTCATAGTCAGACATGAATTGTATTACATCTATAAGTGCTGCGTGGGTGTTGATATTCCTCCTTACTGCATGCCAGAGGGAGTTTCCACTGAAAACCATCTATCATATTCTGTCAGGCTACTGTGATATGGCTTAGGGCATGCACAGATTTTGAGCATTGCTGTTTTATTGTGGTGAAGGATCTACTATGCCTCAAGGTGAATTTAGAGGGAACAGGAACAGAGGATAGTGGGAGAAAGATGTACCCACCCAGAGATCAGAGAGAAGTAAGAGGGGAGAAAAGATGTGCTTACATTTCCAGGGGTGAGCTGCAGTCCACTGTGAGCCTCACATGATGACTACCAATGGCTAAAACAAGAGTGTGCCACTGGTTATCAGCCAGCTGGGTGCCTCGAAACACCCACTGCTCTATATCCCCTCCATGACCTTTAAAAAGAAAGTGCAGGCGTTTTCTCGAGAATTTAAGTCCAAGGATAATAGGTGCATGTTCCCCATTACTCTCGACTCTATTCTTCTGTCTCAGATGCTCTTCTCCAATGATTCTCTTCTCTTTCAAACTATCCCCTCCATCGCTCTCCTCTTGCTTCTGCTCCACTGCTCTTTTTTTCGGCTCCATCAAAGAAAAAACATATTCATTTCCCTGTTTGAGAAACAAGGAAAACATTCACATTGACTGAGTTTGGCAGTAGCTGAAAGCATGTGTACTCAATTAATGTACTGTCACTCAAGCAAATCATGGCATAGGGAAGAAAAATTGCACTTTTCACTTCAGTACTAGCTAATGAATAGCATTACATTTTATGCAATAAATTACACAAAATCAAAATACAAACATAAAAACCTTGCTTACACATAAGCTTACTTTGGGTACACTCGGGTATACACTCACAGCCACTTTATTAGGTACACCTGTTCAACTGCTCATTAACATACATATTTAAACAACCAACACATGGCAGTAAATCAATGCGTTTAGGTGTGTAGACATAGCCAAGACAACTTGCTGAAGTTCAAAGTGGACATCAGAATAGGAAATAAAGGTGATTCAAGTAGCTTTGAATGTGGTATGGTTGTTGATGCCAGACAAATTGGAATAAGTATTTTAACTGCTGATCTACTGGGATTTTCTCATACAGAAATCTCCAGAGTTTACAGTTAATGGTCCAAAAACGTGAAAATATCCAGTAAGCCGTAGTTCTCTGGGTGAAAATGCCTTGTTGGTGACAGAGATAGGATGAGAAATGCAAACCTGCTTCGAGCCGATAGGAAAGCAACAGTAAATTAAAAAAAACACTCGTTACAACCAAGGTAAGCAGAAAAGCAGTTCTGAATGCACATCATGTTAAATCTTGAATCAGATGGGCTACAGCAGCAGAAGCCCACACTGGGTGCAACTCAAATTGGCTAAGATCAGAAAACAGAGGCTACAGTCTGCATAGGCTCATCAAATGTGGACAACAGAAGACTGGAAAAAAATTAGTGTTTCAGGTCTGATGACTCTCAGTTTCTGCTGCAACATTTGGATGGTAGGCTCAGAATTTGTTGCAAACAAAATGAAAGCATGGATCCATCCTGCTTTGTATCAACAGTTCAAGCTGATAGTGGAGGTATAATGTGTGGGGATATTTTTGTGGCGCACTTTGGGCCCCTTAGTACCAACTGAGCATTATTTAAATGCCACAGCCTATGTGAGTATTGTTGCTGACCATGTCGAACCCTTTTATGGCCTCATCGTAGCCATATTCTGATGGCTGCTTTCAGCAGGTCAGCACACCACGTCACAAAGCTCAAATCATCTCAAACTGGTTTCTGGAACAAGACAATGAGATCACTGTACTCAAATGGCCTCCACATTCACCAGTTCATACTCCAGTAGAGCACCTTTGAGATGTGGTGGAATGTAAGAGTTTCATAATGGGTGCACAGCTGACAAATCTGCATTAACTGTGTAATGTTGTCTTATTTGGATGGACCAAAACCTCTGAGGAATGTTTTCAGTGCCTGCGGAATCTATTCAATTATAAAACTTTTTTTAAAAAAACTAAAAATTACAAAAATAAGACAGTTCTAAAGGCAAAAGGTGGTACTAGAAAGGTGTACCCAAAAGGTGACTGCCAGTGTTTTATCCAATACAAAATCCAGAACCCAAACATAGAGATAAACTAAAACAGGCTTCCTAAGCATTGTCTTTTACCATGCTGACACAATAGTAACACTTTAGTAAATATGTATTATAGATAACTAAGTTGAGTTAAGTGACATACCCATTCATGTAATCTAACAAAACTTAGTCCTTATGTGTCAGAGGTGATATGGCACCAGGAAAGACCTCTAATTTTTCTCAACTCTATTATGTGTTTTGGGTTTGTACAGACATGATCCTTTCCATTTATATGCCAGACAACATCTCCTTAAGCCAATGTGCAAAGCAGGGTGGAGTGGTGAAATCTGTGTTTTTACTTAAGTAATCCACCATTGTTACTTGCAACATATTTGTTCTTGCAGTCATCAGTACTCAGGTTTTTCTGTCAGGTGCTCACCTTGGGTGCACCGCCAGACAATTTTAATGTCAGAACAATGGAGAATTCCTTGGGGAAGAGGTTGCAGTTCACCAGCAACTGGGAGGATGGAAAGCTCAAGGAGGCATCGGGGCTTGAAAAATGAATGCCCCTCACCCTGCCAGCCTGCTGTATCTGCACCCCTGGCACAAGTTTGGACGGGTCCCTCTCAAGGACAAAGGACAGAAGATCCAGAGGAAGCAAATCTGAACACAATAAGCAAATAAAGAGGATGAAAATTATTTTTATTGCTACACTTTAAAATGATCATTCCTAGCATCCTGGGATGGTTAATGGGATAGAAAAGAATCAACCCCCCAAGTTTTCAAAGTGTGTTCAAACAAAATCATTTACAGGCAGCTGTGGTAGTAATTCTGAGGTACTTGAAAATCATCTTTTTAGCTCCTTCATACTTGTACTCAGCTTCCGTTCACTACAATGATAGCCTACATTTTTTGCAGTTAAAAGATGCTTTAAGTTGAGCAGAAACAATTCCAAAAGAAGAGAAAATTGCCTGTTTTATAATTAATACATATATGATCTATTCATATAACATGTGCTACACAAATTATTTGAGAGTATTTAATATTTTAATGGCATTTTTCTGATTTTAATTTACTACTCATTCACGAGGTATTATAGAGTAGACTTTAATAAAGCATTTAACAACTGTGCACCAATTTAAGTGTAGCCATTGCTTTGGTTTAAGAGGATACAAGTCAAAAAGGTTGGGAACCACAGGAAGCTAATAAATTCATTAATGCCACACCATCACCACACCCTGGAGTGTGAGAAACAGCCCTAGGTGATGGTGGTGGAGTTTTATGAGGTTTTTCTGTTTTGTTTTTTAAAATAAAGAAACTCTTTCTTAAGCAACAATAATGAAAGAAATATTCCCCTTCTGATGAGACATCATCTAAACATGCGCTCTGTACATCCTGATATTTAAATGTGTATGGAATTTTTGTGGAATCCTAGCCACACCCAATGTCTGTACTTGTTTGTGGATGTTAATTTAAGTTAAAATTGCATGCACGTCCACACTCAGACGCTCTCCCACTGTACTGTAAGCAGATGCAGACAGTTGGAATTACCAAAAAGTATTTTAGCTGGAGGGGTTTCCCAGGTTTTAGATGAAACTGTAAGCCATTCAATATAATCATTAGCTGAACTTAAACGGAGCTACAGCTGGGAGAGATAAAACAGAATTAAAAATGGCATAATACCTGTACATTGCCTCCATGTGTCTGTGGCTGTGTCAATTACCCTCAACCCCAGGAAAAGGAGCTGTACAAATACCAGGGTTGACATCACAAAAAGTTGCTCTGCTTCAGTTCCCAGCTGGTAAGCATGTCTCCATGTGGAAGGTTTCTCTTGATGTATTGCTCCCCTTTTCTATCTTAAGTGGCAATACACACCAGAAAACTGTGTGTTCTTCATATTGAGCCTGCTTAGAATTTTCAGATCTTCCAACTCCAAACACAAATGTCTATCAAGAAACTCTGCTGAAAAATCATTAAATTTATACTGACTACCTCAGATTCATAGTAGAAGTAGGAAGTCCCAGAGCATCTGTGCTTTGAGAGAGATCCATTCATAAGTGTGGAGAAACCTGCACCTGCAGCTCCTTTTAAACACGGAGCCATGCAAATCACTGACCTGTCACTCATCCTCCCTCAACCGCAAATCTGATGACAGAGCTGCCAGAGGGCTGAACTGCACCACTTTGTGAATGCATGTGTGTGTGTGCTCACTTGAACACTTCACAGTCAAGCAGTCAGATGCAATATCGGAATGTGACTGCATGGAAAATGTACAGAAAAGGCAATCAAAAGAAAACTGCCAAACACT
The DNA here is from genome assembly GCA_015106775.1 of Etroplus canarensis. Classification (NCBI taxonomy): domain Eukaryota; kingdom Metazoa; phylum Chordata; class Actinopteri; order Cichliformes; family Cichlidae; genus Etroplus; species Etroplus canarensis. Next base: position 3,155 of record VUQH01080183.1, on the reverse strand, counting down.
TTACAGCCTGAAACGAGTTATGCGCATGAAATCTGGATGTATCTTGAAAGCTGTGCAAGTATTACTTATTCAAAATGCAATTCTGTTTTCAGGACAGCAAAATTAAATAATAAATTGAGCCAACTGTATGCTTTAAATTAGAAAATTTGTATTAAGTGAAAACTGTAATGGACAAAATACTGAGAGCGCCTTGGTCAAATAGTATTTGCAAATAATACATATTTGCATGGATCTTGACCTGCTTGAATCGAGTCATTCACAGCGGAGCATCCGAAAACTGACTTTGCAGTCTCTGCAGAAGAGTTTTAACTGCTCATAGCTATCAAAAAATACTACCACGAATGATTTTCTCAAGTCTATTTGACCTGACTTTGATGGTTACCAGGTGCTCATGAGGAACAGCAGCATTTGAGCCTCTGTCTCATCTCTCAGAATCATCCCCATCTACTGACCAGCACATTTACAAGGCAAACGAATTCTGTCTCTGTTAAGATCAGACTCTATTAAGATCAGGAATATATATCAACTCGGCACTGCTCCCTTTTTTCTTTATCAATTCATCAATCTCTCTTCCTGCCTGGCACAGCAGTGAGTGGTTGCTACAGTCCTGGACCCTTTGAGATGAAGAAAACTTGATGAAAATTTCCACTCGCACATCTTTTTCCTTATTCCTGGTTTGACTCATCAACCACTGAGATTAATCTTATCATTGTTCCAGTTGTTCTGAATATAACCATTTAACTCAGACAATCAGATTAGATTATGGTTCTAAACTGGGACTTAGGTAATAAAGAACACCTTGAAGTTAGAGCTGATAATCAGACTTTGATAAATCAAGACGTTAATCTAAATTTAGCGATCTTTTGTCTGCTAAAGGATAATGTTTAAAATCCACTAGAGAAAAATTGCTGTGGTGTACCTTTGTCCTGAAACGTACTTTGGTTTTGGCCACTTTATATTTTCTTTATTATGCTGCTACATGTCCATGTTTCATGTTAGATTGAATTTTTTTTAGACAAACGTTTATGAGGTTAAATCCATATCAAACCAGTTATGTGATTGACATGACCTAGTTGCACCACCTAGTGGTTACTTTTTATTTGAACATTAGAAAGCAGGGCCTCAATGTGAACTGAAACCTTTTATTTATTCTTTTGCTAAACAAACAACACATCAACTAATCATTATTAAATTATATTCATATTCTGGCAAAACTAAATGTTTAGTAGAGACCCAAATATCACAACCTGGAATAATCAGCTGCAGCACGTAATAGCAGCTTGAACACCCATAGAGGATAAATTGAGCTTATGCCATACATTTTGACTGATGAATTAAAGATAATTGTAAAGCATATAAAACATATTGAGATTTGTGGGTCAAACATAAAATAAAGCTTGTGAGATCAAATCTGAGTACCAAACTATATTTATTGTATACAGTAGTAAAAGACCACAAATAATGTACAAATCAGTAGAGAAAACAAATAACATGACAAGACCTGGTCCCCGTTCTTCGTACATTAGTTTAGTACAGCTGATCTTAGTCCAGCTCACCCGGTTCTTAAAATGCAAGTGGAAGGCTGATTTGTTGGCAAAAACTGTGCTCTTATTTTGTGTGACAAAAGCTGAAGTCACAATCACTGCTTGTGATTGGCTTGTGCAGAAGTATGTCACACTAACACTTGTCTCTGTGCCATACAGTACTTACAAATGCTATGATGGCGGCTATGGAAAGATCAAGATAAGGAAGATTTCTTTTCATTGAAAAGTGAAAAGCAGACCGAATACTTTAGTAGCAGATGGCAATTACTGAGAATATAGTCTCTGAAAAATGGCTAGGTACTGGCACTGACTCATGACTATGCAAATGACAGATGAAAAACTTGATGTAGTTGCCAACAAAAAAAATTCAGAAAATGTTGAGGAAGCAAGATAAGGATGGAAGGCTTTAATATCAATTGCATTTATTTTAGTTTGTTGGGGGAGTTTTAGTATGTGTGACTGCTTAACTCAGAAAGGTGCAGCATTTTCTATTATCCATTTTAAATGAACTTAAAACAGTCATTCTGATCCAAATAACTTCAAAAGAAGCTGGCTTTTTTAACAGGTTTTGAGCTCGAGGACTTAGTGGCTAAACGGAAAAACCGAGCTCATGTGAGACCATTTACATTCAAAGCCAATTTAATTACCCACATACGAAGAACGGGGCCCTGTGGGTACAGAACATTTGTCTCCCAAACTCCACTGGCTGACCTCTTTGACCTCCTGATATGCAACAAACTGCATGCTTCACTCTCCAGAAAGTAAAAATAGTGAAAGACACTTATGCAATTTCTCCCTTGGGATTAATAACATATTCTGATTCATCACCACTTGAGAGCCTGCCACTGTAACACTGCAGCAAAACAACACAAACAGCATGTCAGCAGCTGACACAGCAATGAGGTGTCTTTTTAACAAAAACATTTGGACTTTTGTTGGATATCCTTACTCAATCTTGAAGCCGTTCTTCTTCAAAGCACATTTAGTGTCAGTTTTCCCGACAGCCTACTTGTGCAAGGGCAATACAGGGATGAGACAGCTGACCTCAAAACAGTACTGAGGAAGAACCTTTCAGTTATTCTCACCCCCAGCACACCCTCTATTGCAAGTGGACTTGCTTGTAAGAATATCATAGGGACTGGTGACTGGTCCACCTCAGAGATTTTACAACTCCAACTACAGATGCACCTTCATGGTATAAATGAATTCTCTCCCCTTAAACAAGTATCTTTCTGCATGAGCATAGTTGTCTGTACTGTAGATACCCACAAGCAACTGATCAATTAATAGCCGTCAAAGAGGAAGCAAATGACATTGATGCAATACATCCACCTTTAAATGTGACAGTTTTGACCTTACAGTTTGCTTTTAGAGAGAAGCATGTCAAATATGAAACAGACATTGGGTTTTTGGAGTATTGGTCCAAGCCCCACAACATTTATCTAACACCCATTCTGATACTTCTGTACAGGAGGAAAAAAATGCCAACCATATGCCCCATGGGTGTTAATGCTTAAAATAACTGACAAAAATTACAAAAAAATTTTTGCAGAAGCACCTAAAATGCAAAGAGAATTAAAATACATTTGACAAAAAAGCAGGAGTCATCAT
>VUQH01080181.1:0-11181 GCA_015106775.1 Etroplus canarensis | reverse complement strand
AAACACACAGACATGATATGCAGGCGTATAGCACACGGGTAATTAAAGTGTTGGGTGACAAAGTGTCGCTTCCTTTGGAATCTCAAAGTAAAAGCCGCCATTGAACACTCTCCGGTTTTGCTTGTCTTTTCAGTTCTGTGTTTTCCAGTCAGAGTGTCTCATTTGCTGGCTTGGCTGACTGGCTTGTTAAGTTTAAGGCTGACTAAACGCTTTTCTAACTGCCTGACTGATTAGCTGACTCACTGGCAAGCTGACTGGCTTTTCAACCTATCCACCCTCCAACCTGCTGTTTTCTTTTCTGTATCCAATGCTCTCCCATCCTTCCAATCTGGTCCTTGTCATTCGCATACATTGGTTTGGTCTCTATCAACAATTTAGAAAGCTGAAAGCAGAATGTTTCCTCAAAGGCTTAAGAATTTGTAGATTTTTTTTTTAAACTGGAAATTGTGCCAAGCCCCAACCTGAGCCAAGCCTCCGAGCCAGTGTATTCTCACATTTCAACCACCAGGAATGGGCAAAGGTGAGACAAGAGGTAGATTCACCACAAAGAGTTGTGGGTGTGTGTGCTCACATTTGTGTGTGTTCAGTTTGTAATCTAACCCTGCCAGATAGCTCCAGGGAAAAGGACATTCACTGTTGTTGTTTCCCCTTCTCTGCATTCCTGCCTCCTCTTGACGTGTGGCACCAAAAAGGTGAAGCAGGAGGAGGGGAAGGGAGGAAGAGATGTAACAGATTGTTTCATGCCAAACTGATTGCCTCGATGCTCTCTCCCAGTAACTAGCCAAATTCATTCCAGCAGGCACCTGGAAAAAAATAAAAAATCATGAAGTCACATGCAGACAGCTGGCCTGCACTGTCTCCTCTGAGCCACCTTCTAACCAGGCTGCTCTGCTGTCAGGACTCAGAGCAAACAGGAGTCGGCCTCACTGTGAAGTAAGAGCAGCACTCTATTTTTGAGTACAGTGGATGATGATGAGGCCACAGTGGAGCTTTGTGCCAAGTGTTCAGGGCTGGGGAAGCTAAGAATATACAAAATAAAAGCAGAGCGTGACAGCAGGAAAAGAAGGTATGCTCAGGTATTGTTTGGAGTTGAGCCCACTATGTGTGCAGCGGATTCAGAAGTTTGTTACAAAGAGCAAAGTAACTCTGCTCCTGAGGGAAGCTCTACATCAGCCCACCTGCGCTGAATTCTAATACCAGCCTCTCAAAGTATGTAAATACACAACATAAATCTGCAAATACTATTCAAACCATGTTCTGTGTAAAATTGTGCAGGTTACATGCAGTTGATTTGAGCAGATCCATGAAGTATAAGTATTTTTTGTTTACAGGATTTACACCTTTGTAGCCAGGATTTTAAAAATACTGAGGCAAGATAACAATGACTCCAGAATCCCTCAGTGCAATGTCAATCCCAGAAAGATGTCTAACTAAGTGTCAGAACAACTTTGGGATGTAACTTTACCTTCATATATATTGTTATCCCAAAGAATTACATTCTTATCAGAGATTCCCGGCCAACTAAGGTCAGGATTTCACTACGCGCAGCTATAGACTTAACTGATCAATAGTTGTTCTTGTTTTACTATGTCCAAGTCTGCTTGGAGAATGCATGCGTAGTCAGTAGCTATAGTGGGGTGTCTGTGAGGGCAAGTGCACACGGCTGCAACAAATTAGGCCAGTGTTATTGTTACAACATCCACAATTATGCAAGGATCCACTTGGCCCCTAGTGATGTTATTTTCATCATCAAGACATGAATTTGAGGCTCTGTGCAAGATGCTGCTACTACAATCCACCAGCCATGAATGAGTCACTCACAGCAGACTTGAAAAATTGATGTCTCCAGCTGTCTGTGTGTCTCTGTGTATGCTCAATGGCCACTTTATTAGATACACCTGTACTAAGTTGGACCCCTTTTTGCCTTCAGAAATGCCTTGGTTCTTTATGCCATAGATTCAACAAGGCACTGGAAATATAATTCAGAGATATTGGTCCATATTGACATGATAGTACCACAAAGTCACTGCAGACTTTTGGGCTGCAGATCATGATACAAACCTCCCATTCTACCACATCTCAAAGTCTCTCAATGGGACTGAGATCTGGTGACTGTGGAGGCCATGGGAGCACAGTGAACTCATTGTCATGTTCAAGACAGATTGACATGAATTGAGCTGTGTGACATGGTGCATTACCCTCCTGAAAGCAGCCATCAGAAGATGGGTACACTGTGATCATAAAGGGATAGACATGGTCAGCAACAATACTCAGAGAGGCTGTGGTGTTTAAACAATGTTCAGTTGGTATTAAGGGGCCCAACGTGTGCCAAGAAAATACCCCCCACACCATTACTCCACCCGCAGCAGCCTGAACCGTTGATACAAGGCAGTGTGGATCCATGTTGTTTACGCTAAATTCTGATCCTACCATCCAAATGTTGCAGCAGAAATCAAGACTCATAAGATCAGGCAGAATTTTTCCAATCTGCTATTGTCCAATTTTGATGAGTCGTTTTGAAATGTAACCTCAGTCTTCTGTTTTTAGATGACAGGTGTGTCACCCAGTATAGTCTTCTGCTGCTGTAGACCAGCTTCTCCGAGGTTTGATGTGCAGAGATGCTCTTCTGCAATATTAGTTTGTAATTAGTAATTGAATCACTGTTGCCCCTCTATCAGCTCGAAGCAACAACATCAACAAAATGTTCAACAAGGAATTTTTCCTGAGAGCTACTGCTCACTGGATATTTTCTCTTTTTGGACCATTCTCCCTAAACCCAAGAGATGGCTGTGTGGGGAAAATCCCAGTAGATCAGCTGTTTTTAAAATACCCAGATCAGCCCATCGACACTAACAGTGATGCCACATTCAAAGTCATTTAAATCACCTTTCATTTCCATTCTAATGCTCAGTTTGAACTTCAGCAAGGTCGTCTTGACCATGTCTACAAGCCTAAATGCATTGAGTTGCTCCCACGTGATTGGCTGATTAGATATTTGATAAGCAGCTGAACAGATATGCGTAATGAAGTGATCAGAGAGTGTATAGTTTTTCCCATTTCAGAGAGCATGCAAATGTCCACATGAACCCTTGGTTTCATCCTCTGATGATGGAATTTACTCACCTGGACCCAAGTAGACCCTTGCATATGCGACAAGTACAACACTGAAGAAGACCCTTTTTTGAAATTGGCAGAATAATTTTTTTCTTTTGGATATATCTTCGAGGTCTGAAAGTAATTTGCAAGAAAAACTTAGAAAAGCCTTAGTCATTACACCATCATGTTTATCCTCGCTGTGTGGGTCCCAAACCCCAGTTTCATAATACCAGTATTATGTTAAAGAACACCAAGTAAGGGTGCGGAGATCAGAAAGATGGATGGGCGTGACATAAATCTTGACTTGAGAATGTTTTGTGTCATTTATAGCCACAATCATTTCATCATAGCAAAATTTAGTTTGTGTTTTGGCACCGGACAGCAAAAACTGTCATTTTATTATCTGCAGAATCTAGTTTAACATTACCCCTGAGTAGTCCTCAAATGTAGGGTGGAAACTTTTTAGGTTGTGCACAGATTTCCAGAAAATATAGCATCACTGTAGATCAGCATCATTTAAGTAAATATTCTTGAAGCAATAATCTGAAATAAAATGTTTTCATACCAAAATTATTATTTTTTTGCAAGATCTTTTTTTTTTAATCTGAGCCGCTGAGCTGAATTCTGAACATTCATGGATGTGAGTGTTGGTGAGGAGTTGCAGATTTGTGTTTGTGTTGTTGTTCAGAGTTAGACAAGAAGTTAGCATGTGTCCCAAACACACATAAACTCACACAACACCACATTAGCACAGTTCTTGCCCAGCCTTCTATCCATAGGGATTAGGCAAGCTTTGTTAACACGATGTCAAGCAAACTTCAAAATAACCCCCATCTCAATCCTCTGCTCTTTACCACCCTCTCCACACACATGAGCTCTCTCTCTCGCTCTCTCTCTCTCTCTCTCTCTCTCTCACTCTTTAAAGCTCACTGCTTTGCTGTCAAGGGAGAAAAGTGATCAGAAGCTCACAAGATTCAGGAAAAGACTTCTCTCTCACTCACTCACACATACACATCTGAATCTTGTCACTCACACTAAGCATTTATGTTACAGTAATTAGACCGCTTGAAAGATGTAGATTGATGCCCATCTGAAGCCACTTAACCAGCAGATGATGGTAATATGTGTACTTTTAAGTTTGTGAGTGTGTTTGCATGTGCAGCCACTCTTGTGTGAGTCTCCGGTGTTGGCTAATTAAAGCAGAGCATGTTGTGGGGGGTTAGCAGACCTGTGTGATATGCCCCCAACATGATTGATTGCGACTGTCAGGGCTCTCAGTTGGGTGTCTCCCTGCGTCGGGCCCAAATAAAGGATTACACAGACCCTTGGTAACCTTGGCTGACTTTGTGTGCCTGGGTCCTGCATCAAAGACCCAACAGGAGACATTAGCATTTTTAATCAGCCGGCCGGGCACCGTGCTGGCACAGGATGTCGGCTCACTTTCATCAGAACAACACAGAAAGCGGAGGTGGGAGGGTGGCACTAATGAAGACGAAAGCAAGATGCTACATACATGAATGCAGCCAGACACAGGGACACAAATGTAAACCTTCACCGTGTGGCACTATGATCACAGCAGTGGCATCTTTCTTCCTCGTCTTTATTTACTTTTCCTTTCCAAAAGAGACAAATACATTAAGCTTCAAATATCTTCAGTACAATGCTCTGCCCTTCCTTTCTTTGTTGGAGGAAGGAAAGAGCCTGCTATTATGCTAAGTGTCTTCTAGGAGATGTAAAGATAGGATGTGGAGCATTTTGTTCAGGAAACTGCTCAAATTTCTGATAATTGAAACCTCTGAGTTGTCTGCAGGAAAGTTCTGATGAAAAGATTGAGGGTGAGATTGCCGGATCTGTGTGCGCACAACTCATTAACCCACTTTGCAGGAGTTTTTGAGGCATCGAAAACAAATACAGGCCACTTCATTCTTTGAGCACAATAAGCAGGAAGCAGGCCAGAGATCACCCCAATAATAACATAACATATTTTCCTCTGATCTGTACTGTTATTTATTCATCCAAATTGTTTTGGGATGAGTTTTGGAGATACTGTACATACGTAAACAAAATTGTTGGTACCCTTCCATTAAAAAAAGAAAAAACCCACAAAGGTCACTGAAATAACTTGAAACGAACAAAAGTAATAATAAATGATTTTTTTAAATTAATTATGAAAATTTGACATTGCTTTTTGAATTGTGATTCAAAGGAATCATTTTTAAAAAAGAAACTAATGAAACTGGCCTGGACAAAAATGATGGTACCCTTAAGTTAATATGTTGTTGCATGACCTTGTGAGGCAATCACGGCAATCAAGCAGTTTAATGAGACTTCCGCACCTGTCGACAGGTATTTTGGCCCACTCCTCATGACCAAACTGCTCCAGCTGTCTCAGGTTTGAAGGATGCCTTCTCCAGACTGCATGTTTTAGCTCCTTCCATTGATGTTCAATAGGATTTAGATCAGGGTTCATAGAAGACCAGCTCAGAATAGTCCAGTGTTTTGTTCTTAGCCATTCTTGGGTGTTTTTAGCTGTGTGTTTTGGGTCATTATCCTGTTGGCTCCATGACCTGCAGCTGAGTCCAAGCTTTCTGACACTGGGCAGCACATTTTGTGCCAGAATGCCTTGACAGCTTTGAACAGTGTTATTTTCTTTGTATGTGTCAATTTTACATCTGTGAACACAGCGCTGAAGTGACTTGCCAAAAAGCTCCAGTTACGTCTCATCTGTCCAAAGGACATTCTCCCAGAAGCTTTGCAGCTTGTCAATGCGCATTTTGCACATTTGTCTCACTTTTTTATGATTCGCTTTTAACAGGGCGTCCTCCTTGTTGTCTTCCAGTAAGTCCACTTTGGCTCACAGAGTGACGGATGGTACGATCTGATACTGATGTAATTTGACCTTGGAGTTCACCTCTAATCTCTTTGGAAGTTGTTCTAACCTCTTTGGTTACCATTCGTATTATCCATTTCTTCAATTTGTTATCGATTTTCCTCTTGCGGCCATGTCCAGGGAGGTTGGCTACAATCCTGTGGACCTTAAACTTCTGCATATGTGCAATTGTAATCACAGGAATATATAGCTGCTTGGAGATGGTCTACTAACCTTTACCTTCAACATGCTTCTCTATAATTTCCTTTCTGATCTCTTGAAACAACTCTCTCCTTAGTTTTCTGTGGTCCATGTACAGTGTGGTACACACCATGATACTAAACAGTGGGGTGACTACTTTTCACCCTTTAAATAGGCAGACTAACTGATTAAAAGTTTGAAGACACCCGTGATGCTAATTACAGGACACACCTTAGCTTAACATGTCTCTATGGTCAAATTATTTTCTAGGGGTGCCATCATTTTTGTCCATGCCAGTTTCATTGGTTTGTTTTTTTAAATAACTGTTGAATCACAATTCAAAAGCAATATCTGATTTTCATTTATTTATTTATTATTACTTTTGTAAGTTTTGAGTTATTTCAATGACCTTGGTGGGTTTTTCTTTCTTTAACAGAAGGGTACAAATAATTTTGTCCACGTGTGTAACTCCTGTAGAGAGCATTCTCTTTAGTGCAACCCATTAGATTTGTGGAGCTCCAAGTGCTAAAATAAATAAATACATTTTAAAGCTTAGCAGGAATATCTATTTTCAGAAATAATCCACAGTCCTTTTTTTGAGCAGTTTCATGTATGAACTGCACTCACAGGCCACTTTATTAGGTTCACCTCTTCAGCTGCTCATTAATGAAGGAAAGTACCTTCAGCTGCTCCCTTGTATTTCCCCAAGGGGTCACCACAGCAGATGAACCTGCACAGGTAATTTGGCAAAGATTTTTACACCTTTCTGACACAACCCTCTCATTGTGGAAGGAGCCTGTGCCTGCAACTGGACTCAAACCAGAAATCTTTTACATGCAAGGCAAATGTGAAACCCACTGCACTACAGAGGCACTTCTGCAAATATCTAAATAGCCAATAACATGGTAGCAACTCAGTGCATTTAGGAATGTAGACATGGTCACGATGACCTGCTGAAGTACAACCCGAGTGCCAGAATAAAGAAGAAAGTTGATTTAAGTGACTTTGAATGTGGCACATTTGTTGGTACCAGACAGGCTGGTCTGAATATTTCAGAAACTGCTAATCAACTGGGATTTTCCCACATAGCCATCTCTTGGGTTTACAGAGAATCATATGAAAAAGAGAAAATAGCCAGTGAGTGGCAGTTCTCTGGGCAAATATACCTACTTAACGTAAGAGGTCTGAGGAGAATGCCCATGCTGCTGTGAGCTGATAGAAAGGCGACAGCAACTCAGCTATTCACTTGTTACAACAGAGCCTTGAAGCAGATGGGCTACAATAGCAGAAGCCTACACTAGGTGCCAACTCTTTCAGCTGAGAACAGAAAAATGAGACTACAATTCGCATGAGCTCAATAAACTTAGGCAACAGAAGATTGGAATAATGATGAGTCTCGATTTCTGCTGCAACATTTGGATGGTAGGGTAAGAACTTGGGGTAAACAATATGAAAGCATGGATAATCCTGTCATGTATAAACAGTTCAGCCTGGTGGTGGTGGTGTAATGCTGTGTGGGATATTTTCTTGGCACACTTTGTGCCCCTTAATACCAAATGAAGATTGTTTAAACACCACAGCCTCTCTGAGTATTGTGACTGACCATGTCTAACTCTTTATGACCACACTGTACCTATCGTTTGACGGCTGCTTCCAGCAGGATAATATGCCATGTCACAAAGCTAAAATCATCTCAAACTGGTTTCTTGAACATGACAATGAGTTCACTGTACTCAAATGACCTCCACAGTCACCAGATCTCAATTCAACAGAGAGCCTTTGGGATGTGGTAAAATGGGAGATTTGTATCTTGGATCTGCAGCCGGCAGTTCTGAACCAACTGTGGGGTGCTATCATGTCAAAATGGACCAAAATCTCTGAGGAATGTTTCCAGCAACTTGTTGAATATATGCCATGAAGAATTAAGGCATTTCTTAAGGCAAAAGTTTGTCCAACTCAGTACTGACAAGATATATTTAATGATGTGGTCGATGGGTGTATTTTCTTTCATTCACCAACCAAAAGCAAGCATATTTTTAGGATTTTCAACAGCTGATATCTTCAAAACTGGGCAATTCACACCAAAAAACCTAAACGGATAAACAGTACAGCACGCTCAAAGGGAAAAATGTGTACATTTCATTTAGGGATAAACTGTCAGAGCCTTGCAGAACGAATTGTCACGTCACAGGAGAGAAGAAGCAGACTAAGAAGGAAAAAATGGTCATGTCCAAAAAAGCTGATGATATATTTGGCAATATATTTTATATTTTATAAGAAAATCTGGACTGCACACACCAAAACACATTTCCAACTTGGTGGCAAACTGAAGTTGCTAATTTGCTCACAACATCAGCACCAGAACCTCCAGGAGATGATTAATAAATGCATGCTCCGACCTTCTCTCTGGCTGAATATTAGGAGAGCAGCAACAGGGGCAAACATATGCCATTTGTGCCATGTGACAAGCACATTAAATCTTCATCACAGGAAAAAGCCGCTTTATTGGCAGCTGTTGTTTCAACACAATGCCAAGAAGAGCCAGAGGACAAAACAGTGCAGGAAAACTGAAGGAGAAGAAAGGAAAGAAGTAAAACAACACTGATAATAACTGCAATGGCTAAAGGGAAACAGGAAGTAGATTATGAATGAGAGGAATGGTAGATCAAATTCAAATCCAGTCAGGTAACATCAGGCTATCAGACTTTGATGTTTCTTTTTTGCTCTCTGTGGTGTGTTATCATCACAGATTCCTTGCAAGCACATTACGGCTTGGAATAAACCCTGAACTGCAGAAACAGTTGAGCCAATGTGTGAGATGCAAATTCATGCCAACAGAGTGGATAGCAGCTAAATCTCTGCCCTTGAATGGCCTGGTGAGAGACTTCCAAGACTTAATATCCCTTTAGAAGCCTATTATCTCTCCCTGGCAACTTGCTTCTCAACAAAACACACAACCCTGTACGAACAAAGCTTTAAAGTAAACTGCAATCCCTGGATCTGGCACTTTTAAATAAGTAAACCTTATCAACAGCTCAGTCCAGTGCAACAAAGAGAACTGTTTTTGTGTGTCTTTATTGCCCTTCTTTTTTTCCTATAGTATAGCTTCCACACAAATAAGCTACACAAACCTCCCCCAGTTTTTCCTTTGAGGATGACGTTTAGATGTGGACACAGTTTGATGTGACTCATCAAAGCAGAGATCGGGGTGTGACAGGAGCGTCTCCCGATGTTTCCTTTGCTCTCCCGCTGTCAGCAAAGCGGACACACAGTGAGGCGCCCGGAGGTGACCACTGGAAACTTTTTATTTGATCAACCGATAGGCACATACAGAACCCTTCACCAGCTTAGTTCAAAACAAGAATCAAGGATATGAACGTGGCAGGATGCATATGCAGAGAAAGCTTCCCTGGTGGGCTCCACTGAATGTGTGTGTGTAGAATATGCAGGTGTGTTGAATCTGTGTGTGTGTGGTGGTCTTTTGGCAGCATCTGTACTGGACTGCACACTCTCTTCTAAGAGGAGATAGAAAAAGATGAAATGAGAACAAACAAGTAAAGGAGAAGAGAGGCAGTTCTCAGCAGTATCCCGCCTGCTGGACTTTAAAGAGCAGGAGACGACTCGGCTTTTCTTGCCTGCTAGCTCCAACAGATAAGACACACCGAAAAGAATATGAGGGACAGAAAGCAAGAGGAAAATAAACTGACAAGCGCCTGCGAGATAAGAGCAAAAAAAGAGAAACTCAGATTCATTAATCTGTCAAGATGATGGCGATTATCTGCAATGTTTGTGTTGAGTATTAGAAATTAAAAATGCTTCTGAGAGAACTTTTTAGCAAAGATAAAACCCCATCTAATAAGTGACTCACTTTTTGCCTGTTGCTTTGTAGATGACAGCTGGTTGCATTAGTAGTAGCTGGCATTCATTATACTCTTATACTGTCAAACCCCCTTGTGCACTATATGGACAAACGTATGGAGCCACACCTCCTAATCACTGAATTCAGGTGTTTGATTTAGTCGCATTGTGACAGGACAAGACAAACACCTAATCTTAATGCTTCAGCTTACCAAAAAATTTTGAACAGTTCTATGCTTCCAACTTTCTGGAAACAGTTTGGGGAAGGCCCTTTTTTGTATCACCATGACTGTACACCGGTAAACAAAGAAAGGTCTATAAAGGCACAGATGGATGAGTTTGGTGTGGAAGAATCGGACTGGCCTGCACAAAGCGCTGATCTAAAACCCCATCTAACATCTTTGGGATGAACTAAAGTGGAGATTGCAAGCCAGGCCCTCTCGTCCAACATCAGTGTCTGACCCTGAAAACGGTCCTCTAGATGAATGAGCAAAGCTCCCATAGACATACTCCAAAATCTTGTAGAAAGTCTTCCCTGAAAAGTGGTCGCTGTTACACTGCAAAGGGGGAGCATGTGCATTTTAACTGGCACATAAATCAAAACAAACTGTATGACATAATAGTCAGTATTTTCTGCTTCAAAAAAACTAATAAATAAGATGATGTGTTGACTTTCCCATTATTTTCTTTTCTGTCTAGTGATATGGAGCAAATGCACATAACTACTAACTTGGATCAGATTTTTTAGCATCTTAATGTCAGCATTTAAGCCAAAAAAAAACTACAGGGAGTTGGAGACTCATATGATGGGTTTGCACAGGAAAGACTATACCTGGTATGACATGAGGACATAACCACTATGATGTCACCCAATAGTTTTTGGACTTGCATTTTGAAGCACCAGTATAATGCTGGCCAGCACCAAAAGTTACCATATTTGGATAATGCCGCCACCATAAGCTGTATGGATGCAACGCACAGAAAACAGTTAACTAGTGCTAAGCAGCAGACTAATAATATGCTAGAACGTTGCTCACCAAATATAAAACAAGTACAATTTCTTGAATGGTCGATATCACACAACAATAAGTCATATTATTAGTCAGAAAATTCCAATTAAAAGCTCTAAAAGGCACGAACAGCACAAACAAGGTGGA
>VUQH01080180.1:0-18249 GCA_015106775.1 Etroplus canarensis | reverse complement strand
GCAACTGTTTCCTGATGGCTTCTTGGCAAATGCTAGATCATTTATTTCATATATCTTCATTTTTAGTGTAACAAAGTAAGTGAGTAATGGTTTGTGTGTACCTACTTTGGCATTAACTATAAATAACCTGTCAGGAACCAGGAGGCATAGAGATCAATGTGGGCATTTGGCTTTTGATTATTTTCCTCCTTCAGGGGGAAGCAAAAGGCATTTAATGAGTAACAGCCTCTAGCGCTAATTTACAGGAATCCTCACCAAGCATATCGGAATACAACTCCTCACAGCAGAGATACTGTCGGTGTTTATATGCACGTGTCCGAGACTTTTAATGTATTGGTCAATATCTGTATGTACACTATCTGTACAAAGTATCTGGCCACGCCTCCTCATCACTGAATTCAGGTGTTTCATTATTTCTATTGCCACAGGGCTATAAAATCAACCAGCTAGCAATGCAGCCTGCCTTCACAAACATTTGTGAAAAAATGGTTTGTTCTAACGATTTCACTGAATTCTAGCATGACACTGTAATAGAATATCAATGTTACAAGTCAGTTCTGGAGATTTTTTTTTTAATTCTAGGTACTCCACAATCAGCTATCAGTAGTAGTATTGCAAACTGGATCCGCAGCAACTCAGCCAAAAAAGTAGCAGACCACATAAAGTTGCCAAGTGGCTTCACCAAAGGCTGATGGGCATAAAGCGTAAAAGTTGTCAAGTATCTGCTGACTCAGTAATTCAATTTGAGTCAGTTTAAATCAGCTTCATTTATATAGCACCAGTTCACAACAAAAGTTCCCTCAATGCATTTTACACTGTAAGGTAAAGACCTCACAGTATTAGAGAGAAAATCCCAACAATCAAACGATCCCCAGTGAGCAAACACTAGGCAACAATGGGGAGGATGAACTCCCTTTTAACAGCAAGAGACTTCTAGCAGAACCAGGCTCAGGGAAGGGCAGCTATCTGCCTTAAACAGTTAGGTGTGAGGGGAAAGAGAATAGAAGAAGCATAGCACAGAGAGACAGAGATAACAGGATAGAGAAAACAATATTTTAGCAAATAAATGCATGGGGAGTGAAAAGAGGTGGGTGGAGAGGTAAATGCCCAGCACATCACAAAGAGCCCCTCAGCAGCCTAAGCCTACTGCAGCATAAGTAAACCCTAAATATAAGCTTTATGAAAACATTTCAAGTCTGATCTTAAATGTAGAAAGCGTGTCTGTCTCCCAAATACAAACTGGGAGCTGGTTCCACTGGAGAAAGGCCTGATAACAAAAGGCTCTGCCTCCCATTCTACTTTCAAAACCTTTAGGAACCACAAGCAGACCTGCACTCTGAGAGTAAAGTGCTCTATTGTAAAGTGTGGTATAATGAGGTCTTTGAGATAAGAAGGCTTTTTAAGGAGGTTTTTGAACAGCCAGATGGCAATGAATTATAATAATCAAGCCGTGATCATATTCAGAACTGAAGCATGAATTAATGGCAAGATCTCTTACACACGCTTGTAGAGGTGGGGTCTAACATATGTTGATGATTTGGAGAAATTAATTACTGAGGTTAGCTGAGAGGTCAGTATGAGAGAAGCAGTCCAAACAAATATCAGCAGCTACTGCATTTGTCATACTTAATGGCACATCTGTGGGTAAAGTATGAATCATTTCTTCTCTGAAGGAAAAAAAAATTATTGTAAAGAAATTCATGAGATCATCACTACTGAGGGCAAATGGAATACATTTCTCAACATTGGGTCTGACTCTCTGTCAACCTGGCTACAGTGCTGAAAAAAATTGGGGTTGGTCCTGTTCTCTTCTATCAGTGACGAATAGTATGATGTCCTGGTTTTATAGAGGGCTTTTTTATAGATTAACAGATTATTTCTCCAGACCAGATGAAAGTGTTCTAAATTAGTGGAATGCAATTTCCTCTCCAGTTCATATGTTACTTGCTGGAAGAAATGTGATTGTGAATTAAACCAGGGAATCAAATCTCTCTGGTTTGTTGCGTTCTTTCTATTTTTCTTTTAACAAGATAATCGACCTCTGGGGGAGTAAAGTTTAGATAGCTGCTCTACATTGTGCAGACACATGGCATCGAAGGAAATAATTATGATGGAAGACTCATTTCCTTAGTTTAGTCACAACACCTTCATATAAACATGTACTAAACAAATTTTTTCCTGCTGTGCTGTGTATTCCATTATTGTAAACTCAAATGTTATTAAAAATGTTTGGACAGAAAATGATTTTCAGAAATTACAATGAAATGTTTCTTAGCCATATGTCAGGACAACATCAGGAGTGTGTTTAAAATGGTGAATCAGTTCATTTGCAGTTTCTGAAAACTCAGTTAAGTCTAATAATAAATTAAATGCAGTGTTGAGGCTGTCATTTTCAACATGGAATGGTAAAATCACTTATTATAATTATTTTAGCTAAACTGAAATCTGATTTCATAAAAGTCAGAGAAAAAAACTGAATATGAAACAGGAATAAGGTAGACAACAACAAATAAAACTTGTTTTTGAGTTTCCAGTTATGGTGACCAGGGCTAAGGGTGAGGCTTTCAGTTGAAGTGCATCTCTTTTTAGCTACTGGGTTGAATCAGTAAGCTAGAGTTAAAGATTGCTACCGTACGTCTTCCTCAGCCTGTGCTTCAAGGATTCTGACAATTAGTATAACGCACAGGAACTGACTGATTTAAACTGATCTAGTCTTCCTGCTGCAACCAGGTTTATGTAAGCCAAAACAGAACAATATCTTGAGCAATTATTAAATCATTCACTAACAGGGACTTAGAAGAGAGAGACCTAAAAGTTAATAGTCCACAATTAATTATTTTGCTCCTTGGTGCTGTTGATATGGTTATATTATTTTTTCTTTGTGAATTTTTAAACTTAACACGGTTTATAATAATATTTGATGGATTTCTTTAGGTGGTATGGAGGTAGATATGGCCTCCATGTGGATGGGGTTTTGAGGGGTGACAGGAGAAGAGAAACTGCAGAGAGGCATGTAAGACTGTAACTCTGCCTCCTGGTCTCTGCTCTGTACAGTCATGTTTTGGGGGTTTAATGAAATCAACCAGATTTCTAGAAATGGGAGCTGCTCCATCTAAAGGGGATGGATGCATGCATGCAAAATTTCCCCCCAAATTTTGCAAATTATTGATGAAGCCCACGCCATTTTTCTGGACACTACCCAGACTGCGAGCAGTTGAAGAATGGCAAGCAGTTAACCATTTCATTACTGTTCAGACTGGGGAGGGAACCACAGAAAACTACAGAGTCTGACATTGTTTTTAAGGCTAAGGAGTCTTCAAAAACAATGTCACCCAGGCAACTAGGAGGGGTAAAATGACATTTACATGGAAACTAAAGGATGATAAAAAAAAAAGAACAATGGTCTTGAGTTATTCTCCCACTGGCAACACCCTCTTGGTCACAACATTTACGATGTCACTTGTCTTGTGAGAAAACCCAGTGACTGTTTCCTGATTGCTTCTTGGAAAATGTTTGATAAAATCTGTTTTTTAAAATACTTACAAAATGTCTTCTATTATTTCCATTCAAACTCGGATTAGATAAGTAACCATGTGTATGTACCTACTTTGTCAAGCAGGTGTATAAAATTAAGTATCTAGCCATGCAGTCTGCCTTTACAAATATTTGTGAGTGAATGAGTCATTCTAAACATTACACTGAATTCAAACATGGTACCATAAATGGATGACTGTTGTAACAAGTCAGTTAGTAAAGTTTCCTCACACCTAGATATTCCACAATCAACATTAGGTGGTATTATTGTAAAGTGAAAGTGTTCAGGAACCACAGCAATTCAGCCATAAAGTGGCTGACCATGTAAAGTTACAGAATGGGGACACTGAGTGTCACCTCCTCTGGCATTAACATCAGCACAAAGACTGCACTGGGAGCTTCATGGCATGAGGTTCCACGGCCAAGCAGCTGCATGCAAGCTTTACACTACCAACCACAATGTCGAGTGTTGAATAGAGTAGTGTAAAGCATGCCACTGCTGGACTCTGGAGAAATGGAAATGTGCTCTGTGGAGTGATAAATCACACTTCTCTATCTGGCAGTCCAATGGATTGATCTGTGTTTGGCGAATGCCAGAAGAATGTTACCTGCCTGATCACACTGTGCCAACTGTAAAGCTTGGGTGAGGAGGGTTAATGCTGTGGGGTTGTTTTTTGGGGTTGCCTTGGCCTCTTAGTGCCACTGGAGGAAAATCATAACACTTCAGCTTACCAAGACATTTTGGACAATTCTATGCTTCCAAATTGAGGGCACAGTTTTGTGGAAGGCCCTGTTCTGTTCCAGCAAGACTGTGCCCAAATGCAATGTCCATGAAGGCATGGTCGGATGAGATTCGTCTGGAAGAACTTGACTAGCCTGCACAGCAGCCTGACCTCCACAGGCAGACTCCAAAAACTTGTAGAAACCCTTCCCATAAGAGTAAAAACTTTTACAGCTATGGGGGGGGGGCAACTCCTTGTTAATGCCTATGAATTTAGAACGGGGTGTCATAAGATCTGTAGGTGTAATGTGTAGGTGGCCTGATACTTTTGTCCATGTAGTGCATCTTGACAGGTCTCCCAGCTCCTCTTTTTCAGGCTGCATGGTGATTTATTTTTATTTTCACTCTCGCCTTCCTTTAGGAAGGTGATGCAAAAATAGCATTCAAAAAGTTCATAGTGTCATAATTCTCTGTCATTTTATCTAATGAAACTGTGGAAAGAGCAAATACGTCAAGGCTAAAGTGCGTTACATTTAACTACATTTTTGTGTGACAGCTTTTAAAGTCTTTTGCAATAGCTGCTTCCTGGCAATGAGTTACTCAGTACAACAGTTTCTGTTGTTCTTGTGAGCCTATATTTATTCTTTAAACAAAAGGATGGATTGTTCAATGTATGTTTGAGGTATTGAGAAGCTGATATAGTCACGCACCAACTGCAGAAAGACTGACAGGTATTTCCTTATTGTTACAGATGTCAGAAGATGTATCGGGGCACTTCACAGGCATGAATAAAAACAAGAGTTTAAATTTCCTTTTAGGAATAATGTTTTTTTTATCTTCTCTTTCACTTTCTTTATTTGACAAAGGTCCTGAGCCATTTCTTTGGTAGTGAAACACTATCCCTGTTTTCTTCTCTGGTTTTCTAGTATGAAGGTAAAACAACTAAGAATTTACTGGCATTTTTTTCAGATTTTCCATGATCTTTTAAAGTCATTATTGTGTTTTGTTTAAGGAACGCGTGAAGAAATTTGAGTAGATTAAGTTGTTCAAGAAACCACCCACAATGGAAATTCACACAATCCAATGAACAAAAGAGGGGGGGGGGGGCTAAAAAGAGGTGATGAATGATGCACAATATGCAATTCAATCTGTAGCATCTTTTCTGGAAAACACCAGAACGTCAAGCTTCATGGACAAAAGAAAGAGCAAAGCTTAAAGTCATGTGCATGATGACACCACTTACAACACGTACATCCAAAAAGGAAAAAAAACTTCCTTTGTTCTTGGTTTGCTGTTTCCAATGATGCAGAAGTTTATCTTAGCATTTTGTATAAATAAATAGGAGCACATAATTGTGGGTCTCATGTGACTTTCTTTCTTAAAATGGATAGTATGGTTTTGGTTTGGACATATTACACTTATAATGTTTTTTGTCTCTTTCTTGATCCATTATTTAGAGGTATCTCCTATGAGACCTTTCTGTAACTGTTTGTGGTGTTTTCAACCTATCATTAAGTTTTTTATTGCATTATTTTTCTTTTCTCGTCTTGTACTGCATGCAGTTAAAGCAGCTGAGCATTGAGATCAGAGGCAGCATAGGGTGCAGATCAACTTTGACCACTTTATTTGCCAGGCAATACAAATTTATACAATTTGACATGAGGGCTATGCAGCACATGTGACCTTCACCAGCAGCAACTCCAAATGGTAACACAGGGAGCCTCTTATAGATGGCTACTGATGAGCCTTACCAAGTCCATACCTATAAAGGGATGCATCCATAATCCACAAATGGCCATTGAATCATATGACAATTTTCATGGTTTCAAATTATAATAAAAACAATCACTGATAAAATTGCTCAGACCAGACCCACATTTGCCTGGACACCCTAAGAGAGATGAGGAAAACAGGGGAATAAGTGCTACACCAATTAATCATTTTTCCACTAAAATTAGCACTCTACCTATGAAATCAGAATCATTCAATACACACTTTTCAGCCACCTGAAAAATTGAATAAATCTTTTTCTAATATATCTGTCCTCTGCACATCAAGCAGTTGCTTAAGTGCCAGGAAAACATAATCACAAATTGTTAAAATGTTCAATAAATAACCAATAAATATTTAAGAATCATTGTGTGCATGTGTTTTTCTGAATGTGCAACTCTTCATTTTAAAGTATGGAGTGCCTACTAAAGTGTAAGTGTGCCTTTAAAAAGGTGTCTCAAATTGCCTAAGCCAAACTACAATTATTCTGAACAAGTAACAGAACCTGTTTATTATCAGTCTTGTGGAAAACTTGCTGCTGATTATGTAGATATCTTGCAATCATTGGGATGTTATTCTTAAGAGTATTTTTAATTTTCTGGAATGAACCTGGTTTTAATGCATCAGTGAAGGCTCATATCTTTTCTTCATTGTCCATTAAGACTTGTGGCATAGTGCTTCAGTCTCTGCTTCAGTGCCAATAGAGCTTTGTTGCATCTCTTTATGTTTATATTTATATTAACAAAAAAGTTCATCATGACTTAAATATACAGGCTAATTTTCATCTGCAGCAGCTATCAGGTCAATGGCATGTTTTTGACAGTAAAGGAAAACCAAAGATGCAAAAAGCATCTAAGCATAGGTAAGAGAGAGAAGTGTATGACTGGTAAGAAGGACATAAACATATTAAACATCAAAAATTGAAAATACACATGAAAACTTGCACACAAAGGCAAAAGCACATTGATACAATTATAAAACATTGATAATTAGGAAAAAAATGACACTTAAAGTGACACTTTAGGTTATGACAACATGTTTGATTATGCAAAGTGTGAAAAATATTACACCCAAGGAAAATTTCTGGAAATCATGTTATCCCAGTTTTAAAAAAATATTTAGTTGAAATTTTACAGTGATGATAAAAATTTTACTTTTTATCTAATGGTTTCAGAGGCTGCTTATAGAGTCTTTCCATTGTTCATATGAGAGAGTGTCATGGTCTTGATGTACTTCTTTAAGGCTTCAGTAGTTAAATTGTTCCTATTATGTCTAGAATTTGACAAACCAAATTTGACTCTAATCACAACTGTGTGAAAATTCATTTGTTTCCTCTTAAATAGTATGCCAAATGATGAAAACTGGTACACTTGGTCTAAAAATGTATTTAATGGTTTTGTAATAATAATAATAACCAGAAAAAATTCATTGAATTTGTTCTTTATTTCAACAGAATTAATCAATACCAGAACACATAATGAGTTTAAATACACAAATCACAGAAGATTAGTTTTCTAATACAGCTTTGAAACTACAATGTCAGCACACAGCAATATATGCGTAAATACATATTTAAAATTATTAAGCAAACCATGTAGTCAACACAAAAATCAAAATACTTGACAAAGATGAGTAACATTATCTTCACTAAGGTGTGGCGTCGATGTTCTTTATTTAAAATAAATTCCAATGTTGCTATTACAGCTAATAAAAGCTATGTGATGGGGATTTTATTGTAACATATATCCATACAGCCACATTTACAACTTCATAAACAGCACTAGTCTAGTGTTCACATTGTCTTTAGTATCTTTTTACATAGTGTCCCTGAGAGTGTTGAATAGAAAAGGAGTTATAGGAAGCAGAACTCAAAGGCAACCAAGCAAGCGTTTGTTCCCTTCAAGGAAGGAAATATGACAATCACAGCATAGTGCTTTTCACTCTGTCAAAAATCTGTTGAACTTTAGCTGCAGGGACACAGCCTTCTCTAACAATGCTGATGGTTCCTGAAGAAAGAGTGAGATAAGCTTGAGTTAGATAGTGTTTAATAAAACACAAATAATGTATTTTATGTGACTATTTTTAGTTTACCTTCATCAATCTTCAGGCAGTTGACCACAGTGGAAGCAACAACTTCATTAGAGTCCCCATCACAAAGAACTCCTTGGATCTTGTGTCCTAGTCGACTGTGGCAGAAAAGATGGTGAAAAACGGGGAGTAAATGAATGTGTAGTCGTCATTTATTAGCATATATAATTGGATATACACTAAATAATTTGGAACTCTTTTACACATTATTCTGCTTTAAAAGGTCACCAAATAATCCAAACCAAAATACTCTCATAAGTAATTTCAATCTACTATTTAATAAGCAGTTTGTACTGAGTACATTCCAGTTATTTTACAATTCTTTGAGGAGATCTTACTTGATGACCATGCTGTGGTGGGTGCTGTCTGCCTCTCCGCTTGGATTGGCTGAGGTAATAGCAAGGGGTCCAGTAATGTTACATAAATGGCCAGTAACAGTGTGGTCAGGGACACGGATCATGATGCTGTCCTTAGTCCCAACACGTTCATAAGCTGCTCCCACTCCTGCAGAAGATAAATCAAGTTGAGGTGAATGCTGATAAATGACAGCTTATCTGAATTTTAAGATGAAATGTGATCTGTTGATCACAGCACAGCATTTACCCGCACAGCAGTTTACACAACAGTTTACCTAGTTTGAACAGCCAGTCTCCTTTGCTGACAATACAGCTGATGCCTCCAGGATACACATTCCTCATAAACTCCCAGAGAAGAGGACTGAAAGGAGGCTTGGCTGCCACCAACTGCTCCACACTGGAAATGCAAATACATATGGGCTTCTCTGCTGGTCTGTCCTGAAATAAGTTATAGATTGCATTTTAATGTTTTATGCATTACATACAATGTGAATATTGAATTAAAGCTATTTTATAATACATATCAGCTAGGACTTTATTTTCAGTTCTTACTTTAATATTGTAGATTTTCTCTATTGCATGAGGATTCTTGCAGGAGGCAGCTAAGGCATACACAGTGTCTGTAGGAATGCCACAGACTCCTCCTTCCTCCAGAAGTCCAGCGATCTTCAGCAGACCACTGGTGAGTCGTGAACTGGCTACTGGACAGGGCAGCTCTGGAGATGTGTCCTGCTTCCTTCCCTCCTAAAACATAAGTGAGAGGAACATATAAAATGCACGGAACATATTCCCTCGAATCTGAGGAGGAACACAAAGTCAATCGTTCCTCTGATTACCTTTATTAAGGGAGGACCCATAGGTATCAGTCTCTCTGAGAAGATGCAGCTGACCAGTGATGCCAGAGCTCCATATATGCAAATTATTGCTACCAACGCAAGCATGGCCACTGTAAAAAAAAAAAAAATTGTCATAATGTTAGAAATAATCAAATTGATGTACACATGACAGATAATGTAATATTAGAGATCATTTTTAATCAAAGACTGTTTCTAGATTTTAAAATGAGGATTTTTAAAATATTTACTTTCTAGTTCATATGGCAATCTCTGGAGGGTGGAGAGCAGGAAGCAGACCAGAACAACTTCCATCACTGTTGTTAGAAACAGCAAAACTAGGTTCCTATAGGCAGCTGACACAGAAAAAAAACACTTGAAATAATGAAACTAATTAAGAAGTTCTTCTGTTTAAACAAACAATGCTGTTAAACTTACCGATCAACATGAGGAAACCATTAATGACCAGGAGGGCAATGGCTCCTGCTGTAAATGCATACGTCGCCCCTGTGGAGAGCTTAAGCAGCTCACCTAGAAAAAAAAAAATCTTAGGATAAGAATCTTGGATAAATCAGAAAAGAAATGTCTGCTCAAATGTTTGTATGGACATACCTGCAAACCGAAACCAGGTCCAAGTTGCCCATACTCCTACATATATGGATGCGATGACTGACCCAAACCGGCCACCTCCAGTGACTTGCAGCCTGCTGACATAGGCCTGGATGATCGCTCCAGAGATCAGAACCCATGGGATGGTCAGATGAAGGAGGGCAAAATTCATACTGGACACATTTGAATGAAGAGCCGAAAGAGCTGCAACCCCATTTAAAAGGTAGAACAGAGCATCTGAGGCCTGATCAGTTTGGGGCACCATGCCCCTGTCTTCCTGTCTGGACCGTCCCCACTTCAAAGCCTTCTTCAGTTTGTCAGTGGACACCGGCTGCTTTCCTACTGGGATCAGTAACTTTTCTGCTATGGTGTTGATGAGACGTGAAAAGGTGCCATAGATGGAGACTGCAGTGAACAGAGAACAAGCTACACCGAAGAAGATGTAGTAACCCTTGACTGGGATCTGCGGTATTGTTGCAACTGTGACCAGGACAAACAGCATGTTGTGGATCAGTTCCAGGACATCCATATTCAGACTTCCCACACAGAGAACCAAGGCTGCCACCACAAAGAACCAGTTTCCCACCATTGCTTCCCTACCAGAAGCAATTTCACGCTCATCAATCAGAGCAGAAGCCACAAACTCATCCCAAGCTTTGATCAGCCAATAAGTAGCATGAAATCCAAACTTTGTAGTGTGGTAGCAATCTTGGCGCAGATGGGCATAGTAGCTAGAAAATAACTGGGCAACTGCAATGATTGAAACCCAAGCAGCTCCTACCCCAAATGAGTTCATGTACCCAAAGCTGTAGAAAGCAAAGATGAAAGGAGCAACAGAGTCACAGAAGAAACCCAAGGCCATGGGTTCTGCATATTTTGTGTTTTTCTTCTTCTCTTGGCCTATACTTTGGGCACTTCCTGAATTGGCCGTCCCTAACAGAAGAACATTAAAAAGGGGGGTTCCAAAGCCTTTGAGGGCTAGACGTTGGGTCAAACCTTTGAGGAGCAGTGCAGCTGAACCATAGATGGCAAAGATCAAAATGAGCAACTCCAGAACCCCAGAGACTACAAGAGCCCAGGAACTTGCTACTATACCCACTGCTTCAAAGACTAAAGTGGCAGTGATGGCCCCAAAAACAAAAGGCATGATGTAGTTGACCGTGGCAGAGCAAAATGCTAGGAGAAATGATAGAATGATATAGGGGACCAGACCCGCAATTGCTGACTCATTTATGGACTGGCAGAAATGGCAAGCTGGGATCTCTATTGAGGCATTCAGAGACATGTTGGTCATCAAATCAGTGGATAGAGACAAATTACTCATCACTGTTTCATTCTGATTTTCAGATGTGGCACCAAAGTAGATTCGGGTAGCCCCAAAACTACCCCAAAGAGCAGCATAGCCAATAAAGGCAGTTCCACTCAGGTGATCGTACTTTCTAAAGGAAAGCAGCCCGGCCACCAGCTGGCATATGCCTCCAATCAGGATGAGATGAACACCTGTTAAAAAAAATGAAAGTTATCTGGCTAATTCTATGCAAAATTTTATGACGTTATTACAGCTATTTTTCAGAAAGTCTTACCTGCGAGTATGTTCTCCACACCCACTGGCGCACTGCCAGTGCGAGCTGTATTAAAGTTCTGTAAAAGTACAAGGAATGCACTGATCCCATTGGATAGCATGCCCAATACTCCTGGTTCCCCATAGAAACTGGCAGGAAATCCAGCTGATGTTGCCATGCTAGCTTTGCTGTCAATCTACAGCTGTACTAACACAACAAAACAAATAACAGAAACAATGTGCCATGAATCTATAGTCCTCTGTTTATTTTACATCAGGAAAAAGTGCAATTCCAAATATATTAAGTATTGAAATAAATTCAGAATTTGATCAAAATCTTGTTTATAGATAGATAGATAGATAGATAGATAGATAGATAGATAGATAGATAGATAGATAGATAGATAGATAGGAAAACCTTTACATATAAAAAACAGAATAATAATTAAAATCAAATTATAATGCTTTTAGATATTTAATTAATTTACTATAAATCATACATGAGACACTGCTAAGTCATACAACTTTTGTTACATCTTTTTAATACATTATATTCAAACTTTTTTTGTGTTATCTTACTAAACATATACAAGTAAGTGTTTGTGGCCCTGTCCAGTCATGAAATAGCTGTCCCACTGCCAGACTCTGGCAGTGAAAAGGAACACAGAGAGCTGGTATTCAACTTTCCTGCTCCAATGACTGGAAAAGGGCTAGTGTCCATAGCAACAAGTATTTTTTCCTGGACTAATAAACAAAAATATACTGATAATTAACCTTTAACAGGTACTGTCTTTAGTGCATTATATATCAGCTGTATTTGTCAGTTATCTCTTAAGTAATTTTAATTTGCAACTTTTTTCCTTAAAGCAACTTATAACCAAGTACAGATTTTTAGCCCATGTAAAAAGCATGTTATCTTTATCAGTACAACTTTTTAAGTTGTTAGTTGGTTACATATTAAAAAAAAGCCTTACCTGGTGCAGATATGAGAAAGATCAACCACTGAGCTGTGTTGAAGCAGGAGTAAAAGTTTGACATAAATAAGGCTTCCTTATGTGTAGGAGGAGTTGATGAAAATTCCCCCACACTATCCTACAGTGTGCACTCTTAGAGGTGACATCATTGCCTCACACCTTGGACAATAAAGGAGCAATCTTTCTTCCTCCTCCTCCTCCTGTGACGATGGTGATGTTTATGATAATGTTGATAATGCTCACTGTCGAAATTCCTGCTTTTCTTACTATAAGGTTTTGTCATGGATATCCCTTCCCTTTTCTGTTCCTTAGAGGCAGGCATAAGCTGTCATTGTATTCTTGGGCTATATAAGGCAGGTAGCATCTCAATCAGAGAAGCGTCAGCATCCTTCACAAACTGGTGATAGCAATACTGCTGTCTTGAAGAGAAAGAAGGAAGGTCAGACAGAAAAAGCAGACTGAAACCATGATCTCTACCCTACAGGTAAACTTTAAAAACTATTTTTGTCTTACTTTTGTTGGTAGATTATTATCATCTTATCAAGGGCATACATTTGCCTCAGTCTAAATTAGACTTTTGGACAAACAACTTTTGGACTTCTAGTCAAGTAATGATAAAAACTAAAATTATAATATTTACACTGTGTGGGTGTTTTTTGAACAGATGGTAGAGGGATATTTAAAAGAGCTCTTATTAAATCTTGAGCAGATTACTCATTGTGTCCCACACCTGCTACAGCACCATGATATCAACACAAACGCTCTTTCAAGAGACACACAGACTGAGTCATATTTGTTACAGTGAAGCCAATGTCCCCTGAGATTTTAACAAAGAAAAAGTAGTAAATTACTCTGTCAACAGCATGGAATAGATCAGAGATTTTTTAAAGTATAATACGTATTACCTTTAATGCTTTTTGAGTGTTAGTAAAGATATTCTGCACTTTTTTTGTCCTTCAGAAAACCGTTAGGCCAGTGTGGGCTGCCAGAGCAATCCACAAGTCTGCAGTGGAAGGTAAACCTTTGTTCTTTACCCTATCATATGCTGAAAACACATTTCTCTCTGCATTGGTCTGTTTTCCATTACTTAGTCCTGGCCGGTCTTTTTTTTCTCAGTGTTTTCTTCACTCATGTTTCCTTGTAGTCTTGAAGAGCCCAGCCCCCGAGGAAACAGTCACAACCAGTTTTGGAAAATTCATCAGTGAAATTAAGGCCCAGCATTTAACTCCTGTAGTGCTCCACCGCAGTAAAAGAATGGTGCTGGACAGCATTGGCGTTGGGCTGATTGGAAGCACAACGGATGTGTTTGAACTGGCCCTGCAGCACTGTCAGGTGAGATGGGATTCATAATAACTTTTTCATTAATGTCTTCTCTAATATGAGGCGTGAGACAGATGAAAGCAAAAGCCTGACCTTTTATTTAAGTCCAGAACAGACCGTTTTTTATTTTTCTCTGTGTTTGATGACCTTTAAATTTAGGTGTTTTTCATATAACTTACAAAGAAACCTTTTCAGGCTCAGCCGTCTGAGGAGTGATGTGCCAGAGCTATTTTGAGAAAAGTTCACTTCATGTGTGAGTTTGTGTTTGCCAGTACATACTGAGACTATGAAAATATGCTTCCCTGCCTCTGCCTCTTCCCCTCAGAACATGTACGCTCCTGATGACATCAGCTCTGTGTATGGACGCAGAGGCATAAGGCTCTCCCCGACACTGGCAGCTTTCGTCAATGGAGTTGCAGTGAGTGTGAATAAGTGGAACAGATGTGTCAGCATGGCCCAAACACACCAGACAGTTTGACATGCACCTAGCCATAAACTCATTACCACACCTAAAAACCATGCAGTTATTTATACTCAGCTTTTGGTAGATTCTGAGCAGCAAACAACAGCAGGGTTTATGAAAATCTCCATCATTACATGAGCACATCTGCAAACATTACTTGGTATCCATTTCTAAAGAAGCCACCCTGTATTTGTCTCAGACAGTGTTTTTAATTGATGGGGTTTTGGAGAGAGCTAAGCTGCATCATTACACAAATATTATGATTGCTTCTTGGTTATTTCAGAAACAGGAAGGTCCTGTTCTTGCCTTCAGCTCAGCAAGTCTATCAGTGGCCATCTAATTAATTTTAATATTAAACTAATGCTATGATATACAGTTATTTGATCATTTAAATCTTTTGTTGCAGACTCACTCCATGGACTTTGATGATACATGGCATCCTGCCACTCATCCCTCAGGGGCTGTCCTTCCTGCTGTGTTAGCTCTCAGTGACATGATGCCAGTTAACAATAAGCCTAGTGGCCTGGACTTCTTGCTGGCCTTCAATGTTGGCATTGAAATTCAGGGCCGACTAATGAGGTTCTCTAATGAGGCCCACAACATCCCCAAGAGGTAAGTGCTTTAGAGCATTAGACAAGTTGGACCCAGACACTGTAATTTTTACAATCTAATAGCAACATTACAGTTTGTTTTCCTATGTGCATGGTCTGCTTGGCTGATCGTATCACTGATATAAGGCCAGTTTCTTGTTCATGATTTTTATTCATATTCTGCATAGAGAACATGAGTCCAAAGAATTCCATATTTTGACCTCACTGATCTCTGCCCTGTAGTTTACAAGGAGGCTGCTTGGGTGTAATTTGCAGTCTTTTATTAGTTTCAATGAGCTGTGAAAGACATGTTTCTGTGTTCATTTCAGGGACAGCAGAGTCTCTGTGGGTAGTTTTAGCATTATTAGCCATGTGGAGGAGAATATCACAGAGGACTCCCTGTACCGTGTGTTTATGCCAAGTCAAATTAACCACCACATTATTTGCTTGACTAAATGACTAAAAATGACTAAAAATCTCCTTCCTTTACCACTCATAAAATGAGCTGTCTGTACATGAGGAAGGTCACATAAATGAGAAACTGTTTGGAGGACAATCTTTTCACACAGGAGGTCTACTATAACATTATGATGCATGCTATTTAAAATTATCCTTTAGTCACAACAGTAAATTGTTCCAAAACATCTAACCAAAGTCCCTCTGTCTGGCTTTCTTGTGAATTTCCCAACAGGTTTCACCCTCCCAGTGTGGTAGGCACTATGGGAAGTGCTGCCGCCTGTTCACGTCTCTTGTCTCTGGATCCCATCCGGTGCAGTCATGCCTTGGCTATAGCTGCTTCTCTAGCAGGAGCCCCAATGGCTAATGCTGCCACTCAGTCCAAACCCCTCCACATTGGTAATGCTTCCCGTTTGGGGCTGGAAGCTGCTCTGCTAGCCTCCAGAGGTTTGGAGGCGAGTCCTGTGGTCCTGGATGCTATTGCAGGGGTGGCCGGCTTCAGTGCTTTTTATGAAGATTATGTGCCACAGCCTTTAGAATCACCCAGTGGTGATGGCCATATGTTCCTGCTAGAGGAACAGGATATGGGCTTCAAACGCTTCCCCGCTCATCTTGGGATGCACTGGGTGGCAGATGCTGCCGCCTCAGTCCATAAGGTTCTTGTTGGAGTTGGTCCCGGCGCTGTCTCCCCAGCTCAGGTAGAGGACATCCTGCTCAGAGTTCCCAAATCAAAGTACATCAACAGGCCTTTTCCTGAATCTGAGCATGAGGCGCGCCACTCCTTCCAGTTCAATGCTTGCAGTGCTCTCCTGGATGGAGAGGTGACTGTGCAATCCTTCACCCCTGCTGCCATGAGTCGCCCTGAACTGCACGCTCTGCTGAGCCATGTTCGCCTGGAGCATCCCCATGACAACCCTGCTAATTTCAACCACATGTATGGTGAAGTTCAGGTAACACTGGTTGGGGGTGACATTCTAAAGGGACGCTGTGACACCTTCTATGGTCACTGGCGCAACCCATTGTCCAATGAGAGCCTGACGAAGAAGTTCAGGAATAATGCTGAGGTTGTGCTTCCCTCAGAAAAGGTTGAGCGGCTGATTGATGTGGTGGAGAACCTGGACAGAACTGAGGACTGCATGACCCTTCTCTCACAACTGCAATAATTTGTTTTCCTTTTTCTTTTTTTGAGTTACACAGTAGCCAAAGACCAAAAAGTACTGTTGCACATTTGAATTTTTTTATTTAATGTACTATATACTTTGTTATATTATTATAATATTCTATGAAGAAATCAATATTATGAGACATCAAATTTGATTGCAGTGGTAACAATGAGTGAGGTCTATGGACCAAATGCTTTCAGATATCATTGTTGTATATACATTACATTATATGTTAATACGTTGTGTTTTTCCAAACAATGAATTGTTAAAATGTTAATTTAAACTATTTAAAGGGTTGTTGCTTGTAAACACTTTAGCTATTTCTAATGTCATTCAGGCATATTACATAAATGTTGCATTTCAGTTTGTGTATTTCCATTCAAATAAAAATATCGAAAAGGCATGGTCTGATATTTCTTTCTTGTCACATACATTCTTAAAGACTATTAAAGTTATTAAAAATACATACAGTACTGTGCAATAGTCTTGAGCCACCCCTCATTTCTTTATATTTTGGAAATTATGTGCAATGATTTATTGAAAGATTTGCAAACACAAATGAAAATGGAGTACATAAAGTAAAAACAGAGTTTAGATACCAGTTGCAACAAACTTGAAAATATGTATTTTTTATGACCACCTTTACTCTTCAAGGAGTATCATCAGTTTTGAAAAGATCCCTAATTCCACTGGCTGAACGCAGCCCCAAACCGTGATAGTGCATACACCGAGTTTTACAGATGGCTGTAGATACTCACTGTTGTGTCTGTCTCCTGACCTCCTCCTGTACATACTGCTGATGGTTTAAACCAAAAATTTCAGATTTCATTAATTACTTCAGAAGGCCTGTTGACACTGATCTTCACTCCAGTTCTTTTATTTTTTGGCGTTCCTCAGATTTTTCAAATAATGTTCATTTGCTGCAGATACATTTTAGACCTGCCATTGCCACTCCTTCTTTTGTCCTCCACTTGTTTGGCTCCTCAAAATGTTTAAGGGCACAGCCAGGCTGACAAAGAGTCAGACATCTGTTGAGCCATGTATTCCTTTAGGTCTTAGGAGTGACGACTTCATAAATTTCTTTATGAATAAAATTTTATCTATTAGAAAAAAAATTATTCGTAGTTTACCCTCAGATATGCCATTAAATATGGCGACATTGACTGATAATGCTGGTTTGGGCTGCATCTCTCCTGTTGACCTCTCTCTCACTAATTACTTCCTCCAAACCATCAACATGCCTGTTACATCCCATCCCTACAGGATTTTTCATAGAGGTCTTGCCATTGATTAATGCTTCAGGTTTGAATATTATATATTATATTATATACCAATTTATCCTTATCAAAGGGCTATGTATTACAGGCTTTAAAAGTGGCTATAATTAAACCACTACTTAAAAAGCCTTCGCTTGACCCAGCCCTCTTAACTAATTACAGACCAATTTCCAACCTTCCTTTTATTTCAAAAATCCTTGAAAGAGTTGTTGCAGAACAACTGCGTGATCACTTGCAAAGAAATGGTTTATTTAAAGAGTTCTAGTCAGGATTTAGAGTTCATCATAGCACAGAAACTACATTAGTGAAGGTTACTAATGATCCTCTCATAGCTTCTGACAGGGGACTAGTTTCTGTGCTTGTTCTCCTAGACCTCAGTGCAGCATTCGATACAGTTGACCACATCTTACTACAGAGGCTAGAATACTCTGTTGGTATTTAAGGGAATGCATTAGACTGGTTTGAATCTTATTTATCTGACAGATTCCTGTTTGTGTATGTAAATGAGGAGTCTTGCTCACACACAAAAGTTAG
>VUQH01080179.1:0-19876 GCA_015106775.1 Etroplus canarensis | reverse complement strand
TTAAATAATAAAATACAATTAAATAATGCACTGGAAATCTGGTTGAAAATCTAATGAGTTACAATGACTTCAATATGCACAAACCTCCTGCTTCCATAAACATGCATTATGTGCCGTAGCTGCCCTGTAATAATATAGCGGCTGCACTGAAGAGTGAGATTTAATAGCTAATGTGCTAATAAAATATAGCCTGAATAAAAAATTAAATATTTTTAATTTTACTGAGTTTTGCAAGTAAATAACAATGTCTCACACATCCTCTGTTTAAAGTTTGCAAAGTAAAGTGCTGAGGTAGTTAGTGGATGAAACTACTGTGAGGTGCATGAGGGAAAGTCAGTTTTTCAGAACTTAGAAGCTGTTTTCCATCTATAATTAACTAGTAGTGCTGACTGTGTGTAATATTTGATACATACTTATGCACTCACTGGCCACTTCATTAGGTATACCTGTAGGTATATCTGTTCAACTGTTCTTTAACAAGAATATCTAATTAGCCAATCATGTGTCAGCAACTCAGTGCAGGCATGTAGACATGGTCAAGACAACCTGCTGAAGTTCTTATTGAGCATTACAGTGGGGACGAAAGGTGATTTAAGTGATTTTGAATGTGGCATGGTTATTGGCCTGAATAGTTCAGAAACTGTTGATTTGCTTGGATTTTCCTGCACAACCATCTCTAGGGTTTGCACAAAATGGTCCGAAAAAGAGAAACTATCCAGGGAGTGGCAGCTCTGTGGGCCAAAATACCTTGTTGATTCCAGAGGTCAAAGCAGAATGGCCAGGCTGCTTTGGGCTGATAGGAAGGCAACGGTTACTCAAATAACCACTTGTTACAACCAAGGTATGCAGAAGAGCATCTCTAAATGCAAAACACATGACCCTTGAAGCAGAAGGGCTTACAGCAGCAGAAGAACACACCAGGTGCCACTCCTGACAGCTAAGAACAGAAAACTGGGGCTACAATTTGGCAGTGGTGCAGTGGTTAGCGCTGACACCTCATAGTGAGAAGATTCCTGGTTCAAATCCCACCGAAAGCCTGCCTGTAAGGAGATTGCATGCTCTCCCTGTGCCTGTGTGGGTTTCCTCCAGGTGCTCTGGCCTTCTCTTAAGGTCTAAAGATGTGTGTTAGGTTAACTAGTGAATCTAAAATGGACATGGATGAGAGGTAGATTAAATGCTCGAAGTCTATAGAAGGAAATGCTGTAAGAATGTATGGCTAAAAATGTCACTTGTAGTCTAACGTTGACCAAAATTGGACAATAGAAGATTGGATAATGTTGTCTGGTCTGATGAGTCTTGATTTGTGCTGACATGTTCAGATGGTAGGATCAGAATTTAACATGAAAACATGGATCAATGGTTCTGGCTGCTGCGAGTGGTATAATGTGTGACAACAATACTCAAGTATGCCACAGCCTTACTTGAGTATTGTTGCTGACCTCCGTCCCTTTATGACCACAATGTACCTTCAGCAAAATAATGTGCTGTGTTACCAAAGCTCAAATCATCTCAAACTGGTTTCTTGAGCATGCCAATGAGTTCACTGTAATCAAGTGGCCACTGCAATCACCAAATCCCAATCCAACAGAGCATCTTTGGGATGCGGCAGAATGGGAGAGTCGCACCGTGGATGTGCAGCGAGCAAATCTACAGCAACTGTGTGATGCTATCTGGTCAAAAGGCAACAAAATCTCTGAGGATTGTTTCCAGCATCTTGCTGTACCTTTGCCAATGAAGAGTTCAGGCAGTTGTGAAGGAAAAAGGGTGAATGACATGACAACACAGAAGCCAAATCTTTAAAACAAGAGTTTTGAGTATATTTGAAGTATCCGGTTTAATGACTATGGATATTTTTTAGGAATTATTAGCCTGCTGGTGTGATATACAATCAGGATGAGCTGTGTCGGGTTGGAGTGAGGGCGGGTTGACTCAACCTGCCACTCCCCGCTCTGGCTTTCACGGGAGCGCGCCTCTGCTCCTGCGCGCTGTCACGCTCTTACTACCAACGGGCAGGGAATTCACGGGAGGAAGTCACCGAGATTGGGAAACGAACAACTCCACACGGTGCCTCAAAAAAGGGGAGGGAAAACTAGCCTGGAAACGAGGAGAAGTCAAACAACTCGTCGTCGGGAAGAGTAAAAACTTCCAAGTTGGAATATGGACTAGAAGCGCCGGCTCTCAGCAGATGGAGGCGGCGAGAAGTTTGCTGTTTGTCGGGGCCGTGCTGCTCGGGGCGACGGGCGCGCTAGGCAGAGAAGGTGGGTGACTTCTGAAGCTTTTTTCCCTCGCCTTTAATCCCTCCGCCGTCGGCAAAATAGACACACCGCGTATTAGGAGCGTGACAGCAGAGTGTGCCGGTTGTTATTTCAGGAAATGTTGTAGGTTTTTTCTGGTCCGGGGGTGGGGGGCGAGAGAGAGACTACATTCCTCCGTGACTCCGCAGCCGCGTCGGTCCTCCTGAGATTTATGAAGCGCTTAATAGGAGGAAAATCACACCTGTCACAAAGCAGACCCACTTTAGACTCGCCGTTTCGGACTGAAATGAAAGGAAATGATTCAGACTGTTTTGTGACGTGAAGCGCGTTCAGTCGCCCGGATAAACTCAGTAGTAACTCTCACAGGTAAGAAATGTGAGAACCTGCTTTGCAACTTTGCGACACAACTGACTTGTGCTGTGCAGGCGGACGTTTCGCTGGTTTGCTGTAAACAAAAACAAACCAACACTAACAGGCAGCGCATTGTGGGTCAAGGATCATGACGATGTCAATTATTCACTTCTGGCTCCAAAGGGGACATTGTCTGATAGAGGGCCACTTGTCACACTTGGAGCTTGGGTGCATGCCAGTAAAACAAGAGCTAACTGAAACCCTCACATTTGCAAGCTACAAATCACATCAGACCTGTTTTTATTTATTTGTTTTTTTTTTAAAGTGCCAGTAATTCTAAAAAGTAGACACGTTTATTAAGCGTTGGGGCTGATTTGAAGAAAGTTGCTTGGTCACCTGAAGCATTTATTCATCAATAAAGTTATTCTCATCAGGATATGTTGTGGGAATTCTCATACATTGCAGTGAAATATCAAACAAATGTGGCTTGTTGATTGTTAGACAAAAGAAATCATTACTCTGGGTTCTTGGCAGTTCTACAGGCCAGATGTTCACTTTATTAAGTGGTTAATTGATTGTTAGTTCAGATTAATGGGTTCATACGACTTCCAAACTCAGAGGGTGGTGTATTCAGAGATATCAATAAGCCTGGTCAGCTGATTTTAAAAGCCTTTTTATTGGGGCACAGTAATGGCAATACAATGAATATATCTGACATCAAAACAGAGAATATTTTCTGCATTGCAGACTTTATTGACATACAGCTGTTGGCTTTTATTGATGTGCAGGGTTAAAAATGGAAAGCCTGCTGAGAAAGGAGGTCTGCACATGGCTTTGTAAAGCAGGAATTGCATTAAAGTGCACCTTTTGGAGTTTCCATTCAAGTCCTCTTTACTACTAATTGCCTAATGTAAGAACAAACAACTGTCTGTTTTATTAGCTGTCCCCACAACCACCACCACACACATAAACAAAGCCTATAGTCACAGGTGAAGTGATTTTCAAATATGACTGCATTGTTGGTGGGAACTGGTTGGTGCACTTTACTCCACAGTGTTGATCTGTGGAGCATCAACGGGTCCCAGAGTTGAGCAGCGCATCAAGTAGATGAATCTCAGCAGTCTTACTTTTAGCTGTGAAGTAATGTGACACACACTTTCTTGCCTCCCCCCTGTGTGTGTGTGTTCAGTGGTCTTTGTACTCATAGAGTTTGATGTTCTTGTCACACTCCGATGCACCCACTGAGTGAAACGCACTGTGCAGTGATTAAGTCCTACTGAATTGGCCTTAGTGGCAGGTTAACTCAGTCAGCCATGACTCACCAGTCTAGACTGCGTGTTAGTGATCTAACTCACCCCAAAAAAGTGACCACCAGTAGGGAATCATTACCACCATCACAGGAAATTTTCACACCTTCCTTTTTGCTTTGCTTCTGTGTGTTATCTTCAGCTCAGAGGAAAAAAAAAAGTTTTAAATTCACGGTGAATCTTTGCATCTTCTGTCAGTGCAACACTATCTTATAACCTAAACCCGGAAATAGTGGATAAATGGAATTATAATGAATGCTGTGTGGTCATGTTGACTTCTCTCCTGTTGCATACCATTCCTTCTGTATCTCTTTTCTCAAAGTACAGGCTCTGAAATGGACTTTAAATATAAAAGTAAAAAGTATGTCTTTGGAGGATATTTCTATTAGCTATTTTATATGCAAAAACTAACTGAACCTCGTGTCATATGAATAAAAAAACAAGATAATTACATGAGAACTTTATTTCAACTTCTGTGTTATTCTAATAAATGTACTCAGCTTGAACACCATTATGAACATAAGCAGAGGAAAACAAAGCAGGTAAAAAAACTTGCTCTATTTGATGTTGCCTACGTTGTAGATGACTGGCTTTGTCGTCACACTCCAACAGAAAAATTAGTATAGTGCTATAAATTATGTGTAAAGTATATCTTTTTTGTTTGATTTGTCTCTATGTGTTTTATGTCAGTCACACACGATAAACCCTGTGATAGATACAGCAGTACAATTGGCTTTTATGTGTTTTTCCCTCCACTTTAATTCAAGTAAGTTTGATGTTGGGAAGATGCAGAGTGATCTGAAATAATCAGTAACTCCACTGAAATACATTAATCCTAATGTAATGAACCTGTTTTGAAAATGTAAGGAGCAGAAAGTGGATATATTTATATTAAAATGTAGGGAATAAAAGTAAAAGGTTGTTGGGAAAATGTATACCTAAGTACAGATTCCTGAAAACTGTACTTAAGTACTCCATCAGAGTATTTGTACTTTGGTACTTTCCACTTCTGGTGTTAATAGAATGATATCATCTGTCATCTGCCATGTTATGATGTTTGCAGATGACATTGTGATCTGTAGTATTAGTAAAATAGGGAAGAGGTGGAAGAGAATCTGGAGAGGTGGAGGTATGCACTGGAGAGAAGAGGTAGAAGCAAGACAGAGTACATGTGTATAAATGAGAGGGAGGCAGGTGGAACAGTGAAGATGCAAGGAGTAGAGGTAGTGAAGGTGGATGAGTTTAAATACCTGGGATCAGCCATCCAAAGCAATGGACAGAGCTCAAGAGAGGTGAAGAGGAGAGTGCAGGCAGGGTGGAATGGGTGGAGACGAGTGTCAGGGTGCTTTGTGATGGAAGGATAGCAGCAAGAGTGAAAGGGAAGGTTTACAAGACAGTTTGCTTCACATAGGTGCACTGTATGCAACAATTTACCAGTTCACGTTCTGTAGCAGGCTCATCCAATTCAGATTCTTTTTTTTTTTAATCAAGATTTTAAGAATATGTAAAGGGTTCATACGCTCAACTGGTTCATGTTTGACTAAGAACACTGATTAACGTGACCTCTGCATTTAGATCTATGGGAATGACATCAGTAAACAAAGGTTAGAAATTGTCATCAGCAGTACACATTTGATGGCTGTAATGTGTCTACATTTTGTAGTAGAGCTGCTGTACACTGGCTCCTCATAACAAAGATTAATTAATTTTACAGTTAAGTGATGTAAACCTTATAGGCGCTGGTCTACAGAGATCTGTGAAAAGATTATATGTTCGGAGTCCTGCTTTTATCATATTCGCAACACGTGGAAGTGTGCATGTGGTGTGCACACTAAGGGAAAGGTGCAGGGCTCAATATTTGATCCATTCTGTGGCTCTGTTAAGCTTAGGAAGCATCTTGTTGGCATAGTTTGGGACCGCTTGTCTGCTCAGAGAGAAGGGTCACTGTAAAGCACTGTGAAGTTTTTCATTGCAGTCGCCTTTATCAATATTCTGATGGGAGTGATCTCGTCCAGGATGAAAATGAGAAATTCTATTTCTGTATATCTAGTTGCTTTCCTGGAATAAAAATTCGGTATCATGAGCTCCAGCTGTAGCATCCTGTTGCAAGGTTAGCTTAAAGCCACCAGCTTTTTCCTACATCTGCAAGACTTGGCTAAACGTTCCATGGAGCACCAAAAAAACTGTGAAATAGTGTTAAGAGTTCTCCAGTGCTCTGGACAGACTGTGTACCTTACAAATGGTGGTTGGCATATTATTGCAGTAATAGACTGCTCCGATCAGATAATCTTTGCCAAACTAGCGGAGTTGGTCAGAACTACTAGTTCATTTCAGAAAATTAGAATATCATTAAAAAGTTTATTTTCTTTCATAATTAAATTCAAAAAGATAATCTTTCATATATTCTATATTCATTGCATGTAAAGTGAAATATTCCAAGCCTTTTTTGTTTTGGTTTAGATGATTATGGCTTATGGCTTATAGCTCATGAAAATCAGAACTCCAGTATCTCAAATCATTAGAATATGTCAGTAAATTACTTTTCAAACAGTATAAATACCATGCATCTCTCGGTCTAGTTCAGTACACACAACTGCAATCATGAGAAAGACTGCTGACTTGCCAGTTGTCCAGATTATGATCACTGGCACCCTCTACAAGGAAGGGAAGCCACAAAAGGTCATTGCTGAAAAGTCTGGCTTTTCACAGAGTGCTGTATCAAAGCATGGGAAGTTGACTGGAAGGGAAAAGTGTGGTAGAAAAAGGTGCACAAGCAACAGGGATAACTATAGCTTTGAGAGGATTGTCAAGAAAAGTTGATTGAAGAACTTGAGAGAACTTCATAATGAGGGGAGTGAGGCTGGTGTCAGTGCACCAAGGGCCACCAGACACAGACATCTTCGGGAAAGAAGCTACAACTGTCACATTCCTACTGTTAAGCCCCTCTTGAACCTGAGACGTGAGCTGTGCTAAGGAGAATAGAATTGGACTGTTGCTCAGTGGTCCTAATTCGTCTTTTCAGATGAAAATAAATTTTGCATTTAATTTGGATATCAAGATCCTAGAGTCTGGACGAAGAGTGGAGATTTTAGAACACTTCATGCTTCCATCTGCTGACAAGCTTTATGGAAATGCTGATTTCCTTTTCTTGCAAGTCTTAGTTCCAAAACTACTACTAAATGGTTGGCTGACCATGTTATCCCACAGAGAATCTATGGAGTATTGTCAAGAGCCTGTACTTTAATCATACCTCAGTGGCACCACAAGCGGATTGTCTCCATACTATAGTTGAATGATGCCATCATGCCTTTTAAAAGAGCCAAAACCAAGTTTTGAGTATATAAATAAACATGGTTTTCAGAAGTTAGGGATTTATGTATTGTAGAACATATGAAAGTTTACTTTGTCACAATATTCAATGTTTTTTTCTAGATTCACTGGTAAGTGTTTTGTCAGCCCCCTTATATACTTGCTTTACTTAATCCACTTCGTCCCATGGGGGACATAGGGCAACCACAGTGGCTTTCCAGCCCTTTCTCTCCTTGGCTAAGGTCTTGATTTCTCCCCATGTTTTTCCCAGTTCTCTGGAGATCAGAATGTAGTTCTCTGCGCCAGGTGGTTTTTGGCCTGCCTCTTTTACGGTGACCCTGGGGATTCCAATCTAGGATGCTGTTTTTGGTTTTTTGTGGTTTGTACTTCCTCAAGTCTGTGACGAGAAAGAGTAGTTGCTTTTATGGTCGTTTCTGTAATCAGTACTTTTTTCCAAGGCAGGGTGATTAACCCTATGCTTAACCCCCTGAGCCCGGAGGACCAGCAGTTTTTATGTAGGGGGGTTCCATCCCTTAGATGATTACTGTTGCTAACGAGTTCCATCTACCCGGATTTTCTGTCTGGATTTACTTCCATAGCATTTGGTTCAAATATCCAATCACAAGGCAGTCATGCTATTTGACCCATAGCTGGGGACTAGGTTTGCAGGCATCAGGACATATCCACACACCGGTGGGCCATGCATGTCGTGCATCTAGGTGCCTAGACTCATCTGAGATCAAGTGGTTCTGCCAGGGGCCGTAGGGTACCCAGTTACCGTCTGCCACCTCGTGGAAGATTTCATATCCGGCCACATTGGTCTTGTTGTATGAGAGGCTATAATTGACGTGGAAGACTTACACACTCTTCTCCCAGTTTCACAGCACTGCGACTGCTAGTCAGTGGTGAGGCTGAAAGCAAAAGTAACAAGCACTAATACTACTACACGTGCACACACACACACACACACACACACACACACTGTACGCGCCATACAACCATTTGGCAGACAGCCCCCTTATATGGGCTCCTATAAATGTGTTTTACTATACAGCCATATAAATTCATAACAGCCAGGGACATACATAGTGAGAGGTGAAATTGGACTGCTTACATCATTGCATTTGTTGTAAAGAATTTTTTTCATATTTGAGAGTGAACAACTCAGTCTTTTAATACTGACAGATTGTGTGGTCTGCAAAATCAGCAGATTTTTTTGTGCAGCAGCTTTAGTGTAATTAATAAAGTCATGCTAAAATGTACCTTCGTACTATGACAATTACCGGAGTTACAGGCATTTGGAGTACGAAGGGTTAGGTATAAATTATTAAGCTCTCATAGCTTCTGAAGTATAGGAACTAGCCATATGCAATTTCAAGGCTGAAAACGCATAATCTCTCATAAAAATACAAACTAATCAACTTCATACCCACTACAAGTGTCACAGTCTAATGCTGAAATCAATTTTTTTTCAGAACAGGTCAGTTTTAAAAGGTCATATCTTCATATGAGTTAGGTGGCTGGGCAAAACAAGTTATAGCAGCTGAAAATTCCTGTTTGTACCTGCATTTTGATATCAGTCTTAACTTATAGCTGCAATTCCTTCTGGTTTAAAATAGTTTTTGAATATAATCAAAATTTGAAGCTTGGAAATTTGGAGCCTTCAGTGCTTGTTTGAGAATACTCCTTTAAGGGGTTCAGTTTAGAACTTTGCCCAGATTTGACTGATTTTTATATAAAGTGACCTATTAAGAATTGTCAGTGCAATAAGAATTAGACGCTTCAGAATATTTACATTTTTTAAAAACAGACAAGGATTTTTTTTTTCCCAACATAGTGGTTTGCGCATTTGCCTTACAAGCGAAAGGTCCCTGGTTTGATTCCAGATGGGGACTCGAGCCCCTCTCATCATGGAGGGTTGCGTCAGGAAGGACATCTAGTGTAAAACCTCTGCCAAATTACCAATGCAGATTAATCCACTGTGGCAACCCCTTTGGGAGAAGGTGCAAGGGAGCAGCCGAAGGTAAATTTTTATGAATTATGGCATTAATTATGACATCATGTTATTTATAGATCAGTTTTAAATGGAAGGCATCTTATGGGAGTATCCTAATCCAGACTATTTTGTCTGCACTTTCTATAGATGGTCTTTCCTTTTGAAAAATACATGTTTGTGTCTAGCTGCAAGCTGTGGTTATAGAAAGAACTCAGGAGACTTCAAGATTTGGTGGTGTAAGAGTTTGAGTGTTTTTGTGATTGCCGTCTGTGACAACGTGAATGAGTGAGTTCATGGCTCCAGTACAGTACAAATCCTGTTCTGCTTGTCTGTTGAGCAATACCTGTTTTTTTCTTCTTTGACTGTAAAGTGAAGAGGTAGAAAGAATGTGTTCTGGGAGGTTGGGAGAAATGTGAAGTTTATGCAAGACACGTTGCTAGGATTAGTAGAATCTGCAGTAGAATCAGGGCTGACATGTTAAATCTGATGGTTAATAAACTGAGGGAGAAAGTCCTGTTGGATCAGCTTGTTCTGTTTGTGGAGCTTTGGAGAATCTAATTCATTAGAGGAGAGTGGAGGCCAGAGGCTCTTGTTGATTGTTTCTGTGTGTCACACAGCAGGCTGTTCCACAGTAATTTAGACAGACTTCTGCAGAAGCATCGTGTTTGTGGCCCTTACCGTACACATAATGGTAAACACACATGCACACTCCCTGTGCTAACTGGCACACTGCCACACACAGGTGTGGCTTCAAGCTGGCTTTCAGTTTTCAGTCTGAAGCAGCCCATTAGTACACAAACAGCCGCAGTCAGCTTACAGTCACTGCAACCTCTTAGGAAACCACACTTATCAAATCCAGCGTTATGATTTATTACACACTGTCAGTACTTTGCATTCTTACACTTTTTGTGTACAAGGTGTTTCCTTAGAGCTGAAACAGTAAGTAAAATTAGTTAATCAACAGTAAATTTAGAGTCCCTGTGGCCACATAACAGAGATTTATTAGCGGGCTATATGCACTTATCATAAGTCCTGTAGTGTCTCACTACAGGGATTCATTTACGTAGTCA
Source organism: Etroplus canarensis (assembly GCA_015106775.1). NCBI lineage: Eukaryota > Metazoa > Chordata > Actinopteri > Cichliformes > Cichlidae > Etroplus > Etroplus canarensis. The sequence goes on along the minus strand of VUQH01080179.1, from coordinate 9,588 downwards.
TTTAGCTGGCTCTCTTCTCCAGAGAGATTAAGCATGAGAGTACTTTGTCATTAACAGGAAAGCCTTCTGTGTGTTGTAACAGGGACTGGATGATCAACTTTGTGTTCAGTAAATTTTCATCAGCTGATTGCAAACAAGATGAATGTTAACTTGCTGTACCACCAAAGAAAAATTCAGCAGCACTATCTTTTTATGCCTCTGCAGCAATGACAGCCTTGGCTTGGGCATGATGTTTTATGTCTGTCTGCCTGTATGCATGTCAGTCTGTCCCAATCTCAAGAACCCAATATCAGTTTGAGGAAGTGTCTTTAAATTGGGCACAAAGTTCACTTGGACTCAAGAATGTAGTGATTAGAATGTGACAGTCAAAGGTTATTGTGGTCCCAAAAGGCGTGCTTTATAAAGCCATAACTCAAAAATGGATGTGCAATTTCACACAAACGTCTAATAGGATAAAATAAAGCAGTGTTACTTTATAATCAAAGTTAAATTCACTGTGACATCAGAAACACTTCTCAGATTCAATTTTCCTAAAATGTCTTCCCTATTTTTATTAACATCTAAATCTTGGTAGATGTGGATGTTAATGTAGACATACTTGACTGGTTTGAAAAGGCATATGACAAGGCAGTAATTCTGGTTTTGTAAAGTCAAAATACTACAGCTACTACTGCAGTGCTTAAAGAAGTTTCTGTCATATCTGAAGGTAAAACAGAGTAAAAGCTGGTTTTTAAGAGGTGATACTTGAAATCATTTAAATGCGTGGGTACATTATATGTGTGCACATTATAAATCACTGATTATGTTGTACAAACCAAAAGTGAGAGAGAAATTCAAGCTTAGCCTATTTCCACACGTTACCTGGCGTGACACATTTAAGTGGAAGCTGTGAATTTTAAAAAGTTAATACCAACTTTTGAAATGAGCTCCAACAAAGTGAATTTAAAAAATTTTCATAACCCTGTGGGCTATATTTGACAGTCTTCAGCATAATCCATCATTCATATTTTCTACAGTGTTTAACTTTAGAGTTATTTATGCCACTTATGGAAATTCATACAAACAGTTTTATTTTTCCTTTATTTTTATCATATTTCTTACCTATCACATTTATATCTACTGCCTTTTAAATGTATATTTATTTATATATGGTTGAGCATCTGTAACAAAATACAAATTCCCGCCTGGGATTAATAAAGTATTCTGATTCTGATATCCAGATCACATAATTAGAACTTAAGCAGGACTGGAAACATTCTCCTTTAAGCTGTCTGTCTTTCCTCTCTTTCATTTCTTTAAACATTATTTCCAGCGCATTTCATATGTCCAAATGAGTGCATTGTTATCAGTATTGGAATAGGTTGTCCTGAAGTGTGAGATTTGGCTCACGTATACAGATACTTTAAGGATCCTTTAAATACAGTATTGTTTATGTGAAAAAGAAAGATTTCACAGGACTTTTTGTAATCATGTGAAACACTGAGTACACCCCATGATTCAGTAGCTTACAGAACAAACCACCTTTTTTAGCAGCAGTAACTTGAAGGAATCAGTTTTTGTAGGATTATCAGTCTTTCAGCATTGTGGGGGAATTTTGGTCTACTCTTCTTTATAATGTTGCTTCAGTTCATTGAGGTTTGCAGGCATTTGTTTATACACAGCTCTTTTAAGGTTCCACTACAACATTTCAATTGGGTTGAGGTCTGGACTTTGACTGGGCCATTGTGACGACACGATTCTTTTCTTGTTCAGCCATGGTGTGCTTGGTATCTTTTATTGTTGCATAGTCCAATTTCAGTCAAGCCTTAGCTGTGAGACAGATGGCCTCACAATTGACTATATATGGAGGAGTTCACTCAATGACCACAAAGTGCCCAGGTCCTGTGGCTGCAAAACAAGCCCAAATCATCACCCTTCCACGACCATCCTTGACAGTTTGTAAGAGCTGTATGTGCTGATATGCTGTGTTTGCTTTTCTCCAGATGTGGTCCTATGGATTTTGGTCAAACATCTCCATTTTTTTTGTCTGCCCAAAGGACATTGTTCCAGAAATCTTGTGGTTTGCTCAGTTTCAACTCTGCAATCCTAAGCTGTGCTGCCATGTTCTTTTTTAGAGAGAAGAGGCTCTCTCCTGGCAACCCTTCCAAACAAGCCATACTTGTTCAGTCTTTTTTCTAATTGTACTGTCATGAACTTAAATATTTAACATGGTAATTGAGGCCTGTAGAATCGGAGATGTAGCTCAGGGGTTTTTGCATGGTGTGAGCTTAGGGTAAATATGCTGGAAAATGCACTCCTGGGAAAATTAAGGTATTGTCTTACCACACACCTGAATTCTTCAGACCAGCAAAATGCCAAAAACTTATATATTTATAGAGGTGTTCACACTGGCTGATCAGTTAATAAAGTGCATTTGATTTGAGCTCTTTTTCATGACTCTAACTTCATATGCTAAAGTGCTGTTATACACAAATTTAAGCACAATACAAAACTTAAATCAATAGCTGCATCATTTTAAAGAAGCAAAGGTCATGTTATAGGCATTTAGAGTACTCCTTTCCATTCCATTTCCATTCCATTCCATTGTTTTCCATGTTTACTATGTTGTGTGTGAGCTTTTTGGCCATTTGAAATCCCATCTGTAAATTATATTCACTATACAGTGTGCTATAAAATTATCACATGGCACACGAAAAAAGAACAGACAGAAGCCACACTGCATTCATCAATGCAGACCATCATTCATTGCATCCTGTTATTAAAAAGATAAGATAGGCGGTGTTGTCATTGTACAGACGCCTGTACAACAAAATTGAAGGAGCCAGCAGACTTGGAGCTGATGTGATTTTCTTACCCCTTTGGGAATACCTGGTAAACATAATACTATTCAGATTTCTCAAAGATGCAGAGTCTCTTCTTCTATTAAAAATTATTCGATGTGAAATACTTTGCTTATAAAATATTTATTAATGTAAGGGGTAGCAATAATTCCAAGTGAATATACCGAAGATTAGAGTATAGTAGCACAGTTGCAGTTAATGGATAGATTTCAGCCCAAAGAATGTTGTGAATGAATTTATGTGCGCACAGGTTTTTGTTATGGACTTTTATTTAAATATTGTGGAGATGTGTTAATTACATTGTGTACTTATCCAAAAATAGCAATGTTGCGGTGTCCATGACCTCAAATATAATACAGCTGCTGCTGTTTTAGCAACAGAAATAATTAAAGATATCTGCTACATAATTATGTTGCTGCGTTACATTCAAATAGTGCGCAAAATGTATCAGCAGCTGTCTGCAACAAGTGGACAGTTTAAGCACAGGCATGGACTGAAGTGTGGTGGAATTGGAATCAGGTGCTTACTTTGCCTCTGTAATGCTGTCAAAACAATGAATGTGAGCAGAATTAAATCAAAATAAAAAGAACATTGATATGGTCAAAATTCAGAGGAACAGATGGGAAAAGTAGAACTAATTCCCTCATTCTTGAGCTTAGCCACAGAAACACCTGAGCAGTGGGTGTGTTAAGTGGCAAATTGCCACTATATGCCGTGCAGGAGCTAGCATTAATGCGTGTGATCACAGGGAATCCTTTTTGCTTTGTGTGACATGGCGTGCAATCACCTTGTGAACCGGAAGGTCACAGGTCACCAATGTGGCTATGATCAAGCTGAAGAAGAACAACAACAATGCATCTTTTATTAGTTGCCAGATGGGGAAGTTTCAAATCACCAATGCACTCCTGTTGTTACTCACACTTTTTACATGCAACCGGTGGACATGCAGTAGAGAGAGGTTGGTGCATAAGGATGTCCATTACAGGTTCCAGAGAGCAATGTAGGTGGTTCGGTGCCTTGCTCAAAGGCTCTTCGGCAGTGCTTAGGCTCTAGTCCACTTTCACACATATGGGTCCAGGGCGAGGTCTTGAATGGCCACCAGGTCCAGGCAGGTTTTGAGCTGGCAGCTCTCAGCAACCCTCTGGTTTCCAAACAAGTCCTCTGACACTCTGAGCCACTGCCACCCACCTATTTACATTGACCTATTTCTCACACCATCCCTCTTTTCACGGTAAAATCCATAAGTGTGTGTCATCTTTTTTATATGCAGCCTGTCAGTTAAGTTACATTTCCCGGAGGTCAAAAGCGGTTAAGCAACAATTAAGTCTGTGAGAGAGTGTCAAAGAAAGAAACAAACAGAGGAGATGCGAGGAGACATTTCTAGCTAACTGCTATAAAACTCTGAGGTTACAGTAAGTTAATTTCAAAGAGGGGAAAGTAGGGATAGTGTCTTGACAGTGGGCAGCCTGAGTGATACAAGAGAGAGTATTTTAAGCTGGGGGGGTTGGAGGAATAGGCAGCTCCTCACAAGGCCACACACACACACAAGCGTTGCTGAGAGACTTTTGGAGAGCAAACAATGAGGGAATAAAGGGAGAGGAAGCTGAGGACAAGCACTACGCGCACTTTTTAGAAATGGAAAATGTGCTCGGTTGAGCTTTCTGTTACAGCACATTTCCCTAATCCCCAGAGCTGGAGATGTCCATGTTTTGTGTGCCTCTCCGGGAATCTGCTTCTGTTTGGATATTCTGTCTTATTAAAAATTATTAAAATGCTGGAGAATAAGAGCACATCTTCACTCTTGGCTTGACTTTCAAAACTATTTTCCATGATAACATAATTGAAGGAGCCAGTGATTAGTCATTTGATTTGTTATTTGACACAAGCTGCAGTGCCTGGGTGTGTATTTTTGGCAGCCGCACTATTAATCATAGACTTATTGCTGCAGTAGCCTGCTCAGATTTTAATACGACCCTCATTAATTCTTTAATAGTACGTAGCTAAGTTGCAGGAGCTATAATATGGGTCAAGTTCAGCGTCCTCTGCCATCTCCTGGAAACTTTACACGTGGCAAACACACACACGATAAGACATATCTCCTGAACTCTGTTGGTATCCTTACTGTATCATGATAATCAGCCTCCTCCTGCCTGCAAGGACTTCCTGTTTCTCCTGTGATATATCTGTGCCTGTCTTTTTCAAAATGGGAGAGAGGGAGATAGCTTAGAAGTGAGGGTGAGGGGCTTCAATAAAGAAAAGTGGGTTGACTACTGAAGGGCTGTTGGAAAGGAGCCAGAGGAAGTCATTTATAACCTCCAGAGAGGAGGGACTGTCCACCATGTGACTGCTTGGTGAGGAATGGGAGATATGTGTCTGCAAAAGCCCCTGTGAATTGTAATTCTGTGTGACACCCACTGAGGGGAATTTGTGTTCTCTGCTGCCGGGGTAAAATATATCATATACACTAAGAGACAGAGAGTGGCTGTGCATGTGGTTTGAATTTCACAGTGCACATTCAAGGCTGCTTGCAAATAGATGGAGTTAAACTATGTGTAGTCTTAGTCCTTACGTTCATTATCACTTCAATGTCTGTCTGCAAAAGAAAAACATCTGGGTTTTGTATGTCTGTTAAGCAGGCCCACCGTGTTTCTTGGTCTTGCCTGGGACAAGATGATGCCTAGAAATGGGCTCCACAGCCCGACCATCTCCAGTGCGCATGGGAAAAAGAGCTCTGCCAGAGCCAATCTAGGGGAGCCATTAGATCTCCTGTTCATCCCAATGAACAGAAACTGACTGAATTTCAGGCAGAGCCACATCAGAGGGTCCCTGTGAGCTAGTCCTTAATGAATAGGAGTGTATGCTGCTGAACAGTTAAAATAACTATTTACACCGTCATGTACAGAAAGAAATAAACTTTTATTTTAGTTTTTAGCTCATCTGACCGGTTTTTAGTTCAGTGCCTTGCCATAGCGGTAACCGAAGAGTTAATGCCATATTTGTGCTTCTGTCTACCCGCCCATCTTTCTGTCCACCTTTTACAAGAATCGCTACTCCTCCTAGAGTATTAGTCAGATTTTCCTAAAACTAGCACACAATGATCACCTAATGAGTTCTCAAATATGATCTTGTGCTTAAGGTCATATTTTGTAGTTTCACAGACAATTACATTTTCACAAGAATCCAGAGTATTGGCCTGGATTGTTATGTTCATAAAATGAGTGTTTGTGTGGGTCCCCCTGCCATCTGTATTTAAATGATGTGACTATGTTAATTTATGGCATAATAATGTCTTAAATTAGGTTAATGCCAGACAAGAGCTATGCCTGACTGTATGACTGTTTGCGAGCCCCCTTGACTTCTCAGTGGATTTTGATTCTCATTAGGTCGTGCAGTACAGCCAAGTAATGACAAGAAAAATTATCACTTTCTTTTCGAACATCACACATTACAATAACTTGTGAAATGCGAGGAATCGCGACCCAGAAGAGCTACTACATTATTGATGTTCTGGTTGTAAATATGAACTTGATCACGTGTCTAAATTTAAATAAAACAACACTTAGATTCTTCTGCTAATACATGCTGATCGGTTTATTTAGTATTTACAACAGGACACACACCCCTGATAGCACTGGTTTCCAAACAAAAAGTAGACATTAGAAGCACAGTTAAACCATGGCAATAACTTCCATGGGCATGTGTATAAGAGGCAGCTGGTTGTAGTGGTTGAAGGTGCTATTTGCGTTGTGCCTAAAAAGAAAATGGCAGATGCTGATAATTGGAAGGTAGGAAGATATTTTACTACAGTCATAAATTGAATTATATGTTTTTTCTCATTCGCTTCAATCTTCAACAATATAAAACATTTGCCCAGTTAAACTTACATATAATGGACTTACTTATAATGGACTTACTTATAATGGACTTACTTATAATGGACTTACTTATAATGGACTATCTGAAACCTGAAGTCCACAGTGTGGATGCTTTTTAAGCATTTAAAAATTCTTTGGCTCTCCTCTCAACTCACCTAAAAAGAAATCCAATCACCAGGTAACTAAAACAGCAGCCCCACAACCAAAATACAGTGATACAAGATGCTTGCAATAATTCCTAACTTTACTGCGCTCAGGTTTTATGGCTTTCCTGTAAGACACAGCTACTTCTATACTTTTTCCTTGTAACCTCATCTCTGTTTCACATCTCTCTGTTGTTTTATGTCTGACTGTGTTAACTGTAGGGTACATAGCCAGGTGTGATGGTTATGTTTACAACCACACAATTGAAATAATTTATAATATTAATTCACATCTTATTCGTATAAATTAGCAAATGAGAAGTATTTTATACTCCTTTATTTTAACATCTAGTTTACTTGTGTAGTGACCAAAGTTATATATCAAATGATTAGTTTAATTTGTTTTGATACATTGTGACACAACACTGTATTCTAAATGATGGCACACACATTGTCTTGTCATTGATTTATATAAGTTGTCATTTTTTTTTCTTTTTTCTTGAGTTACCTGTCTGCTGCTCCAGTCCTTCCTGGTTTAGGCAAAAGATGAGACCAAGGAGGTTGGGATAAATGTAGATGTCAACCAAATGGACTCAACAATCTGTAGTGACCATGGGGGGGTATTTAGTGTTGAGTTTGGGTGTTGTCCCTGTGGTTCCCCCCTCAGTGTTAAAATGTTTTACTCTGCTAGTATACAAGTTGAGTTGTTGAGTTTTATCTCTTAGAATAGGTTATTTTTGTGACCATGTATTTTTGATATTATTTTTGTCATTTTGGGATAAATAAAAGCCCCCATTTTTGAAATTACATCTGTGCTCGTGCGTTCTTGGCTGCTTGGGCCATGATGCAAGGGAAAGTTAAATTTGTTACAGCCACTGTATTAAGCAAATTATAAGGTTAAGAAATAACATACACTTGTTTAATTTATATTTTTTCAAAAATGTACCTTTTTAACAAATTATTCCTGCAGATTATTACTAAGAGAGTCTGGACATCCCTGGGTAAACTGACCCAGTTATGTGGGATTAAATTCACAGTATGTGGGTCACAAAAAAGTGAACATGACTCTATATCTTGTATATTTAGGAACCTCTGTTTATTTCAATCTTCATTTGATTCGATAAATATTCCAAAAATGACAATTTTGTGTTGTGGATTTTTTTCAGCTGATACAGGGTTTGTTTAAGCTCAAATTATAGTCATTGATGAAAAAAAATTGTAATTGTCCACTGGAAAAAGTTTTATTTTATGTGCCATTTTTTGGTTATCTGTGTTGCAGTTTGCCTGGGCACGGACATGAAGCTGGACCTGCCCTCCAGCCTGGAAAACCACTATGAGACCCTCAGGCTGCTTTACACCGGCTGTCAGGTTGTTCATGGAAACTTGGAAATTACACACCTCCATGGAAACCCTGATCTCTCCTTCCTGCAGGTATAGTTAGAATGGAAACAAAGTTTTCCCACAAAAAAGTATAAAATGAATGCAGTTAATATGCTTGGTTAGCTCCAACATTTTTAATCACTCCACTTATCCTCCTTCTCTTCACGTCTTCTTTACTAGGGGATTGTGGAGGTACAGGGTTATGTACTTGTTGCCCATGTTTCAGTGAGCCTCATGCCTTTGGACAACCTTCGAATCATAAGAGGCAGCCAGTTGTACAACTCCAGCTATTCGCTGGCCGTGCTGGATAACACTCTGGGCAGTCAGGGCCTGAGGACGCTTCGACTCCGTAGCCTCACAGGTCAGAGGTGTTGCTCAAATCCAGTCAAACCTAACGGGACGAGTCTGGGGCCTGGATCATTTTATGACTGTCAGCTGCCAGCTTTAAAGGGAACTCCAACTGGAAGGAATAGACCCCTTTTGATTAAAAAAAAAAATTAACTTCAGCTATAAATCTAAAAATAGTGTAGACTGTTTACTTTTTATACATTTCTAAAAATTAATTTCACTTGTACGCCACTATTGCTGTTTACGTTGCAATGCATTCTAGATAATGATGTCAATGGATGCATCTCCTTGGCCCCAAGTAGTACACTGGCTCATGTTGTTGCTCAGCCTGTTCAGTTTGAACCTGAGCACCTTGGCAGAGATAATAATGAAGAAATCACTGAAAATGCACTTGAAAATGGGGACGATCAGATGGATGAAGAGGACAGAGTGGGCCAAACTGGCTGGTGTTTGTGCAGCAGTTGCTTGCCAATGCCAACTCTGAAAGAGAGTATTTGCTGCAAAGAGCTTTGTGTTCTGTCAGGAGCTGTTCACAGTACACATTGTGATCAAATGTATTCTTTTTTTTTTTTTTTGCCAATATATTTATTGTCTTTTTCAAAATTATTTCACAAACACATAACATATACACACACACAGACTGCATACCCTTGCATCAAAAAATAAAATAAATAAATAAAAACAAATTAAGAAAAAACAAAAAAAATTAAATAAATAAGAATAATAAATACATTAAAAAACAATAAAAAATAATTTAAAAATAAATTTTAAAAAAAGGGAAAAGAAAAAACAGAAATAAAAAAAGAAAAGAAAGAAATGGGTGGGGAAGGGGGGAGGAAGAAAGAAAACGGGGGCTACATTTTACAATGTTCATAAATCATTTCATAAAAATCTAACACTTTCATTTGTCATCATATTTATATATGGTTCCCAGAGTTTATCAAAGTCTTTTTGTTTGCCCTTGGCAATGTATGTGAATCTTTCCAGTCCAATACATTCAGA
>VUQH01080178.1:0-22876 GCA_015106775.1 Etroplus canarensis | reverse complement strand
GCAAACAGTGAACTGGTGAGATGTGAGGTTCGTGGTCTGGGGGGGCTGTGTAGGAACTGGACCGGAAGGGACGGGAGAACTGTAACGAAAGGAGAACAAGGTGAGGGAGTGCAGCGACAGGTCAGGTGCAGAGGGTTATTAAACTGGGCGTCAGTCTTACTGTCGCGGGTCGAGATCCGACGCGGGAGGAGGCAACTGGAGTGGGTCCGGATGAGGTCCCGGGGTGGCTGTGATGCGTGACGGAGCGGCAGGCGAGCAGGTATGGATCCAGTAGCGCGTGGCTGGGCTGTGACGGCGAGCAGAACGGAGGTGGGTGAGACAGGTGCAGAGCTTGGCGACCGGAGGGTTCCTGGAGACCACAAGGAGAATGAGGTGAGTACATACAGATTACCGGTGCACATGGAGCGACTTGGGGCCAAACACTAACGCAGGTTAGCAGATGTTCTGGCGAGGAATGATTGGGAGCGCTGGTCTAAAAAGCCGACAGCCCAGATTGCCAGCAGGTGCGTAGAGGAGGGAGGAAGAGAGGACTCCGCCCCGGGGTGGAGACTGCAGCGCGGGGAAGAAAACACAGCCACTCACCCAGACCATGACATATTTTAAGTGATTCTTTGCTTTCTCCAGTTGTAAAAATGTTCACCCTATACACCATTTTTTTATTTTTAACATAGCCTACATCTATCATAAGGCCTTGTCCTCTTAATCTGGCTGAACCTCAGTGGCAGTGGTGAGCGCACACCTATACATGAAATAATATCGCATCCTGAGTTCCCTTAACTGTGGAGCCACAGAGAAAAATAAAGAATGTAACAGTGTGACACCTATGTTTGCTTTCAACCATATGCTTTACTGGACTTTAGTCAACTGGCCCATCTGTTTTTAACTTTTACTATTTTTTAAAGGTATTTGGGTGCTGTATGCTTGATTTATTATAAAAGGAGTTTTAATTTGATTCATTTCCACAAACACAGGTAGGACTTAATGCATGCTAATAGATATTTTTTCCTGCACTTCACCTGCACTTGTTCTAAAAAAGTAAAAATTTTAATTATTTCAGTCCTATAATTTAATTGCAGCAAAAGCATGGTGCTACTATAAAGTAAATGCAAAGTTAAAGTCCCAAGTAATCATCGTTTATAAACCACTGCAAAGCTGACACAAGTTAAAATAGGGTTAAATATTTATTTATTTGTTTGTTTGTTTGTTCGGTTGGTTGGTTGGTTGGTTGGTTGGTTAAAAATTGCTTTTCTGATACTAAAAGGTCACTGACCTCTGCACTGAAGTGACTGCTTCCTGCTCCACTCTGTGTGTAAGGGGAGGGGCACACATGCACACACTGAGATGCTTGTTTTACTATCTTTTAGAGGACATTCACTAATATTAATACATTTCCAAACCTCTCACAGCTGAACGTTATGTATTACAGGTAAGTCCCAAACCCTTACATTCAACCTAAAGTAAACCTCACTTTACCCTAAAACCCGGTATTAACCTTCAGAGAAGCCTTTGAAGGTCTGTCAAAAAGTGAGACCAAGAGAGAAAGTTATTTTACAAAATTTCATCACTGTGATTTTTGTGTAATTTTTTTATTTATTGTCCTTGATTTCCTATGAGAAATTACTTCAGTTACTTATACAAGCCGTTTGGAAAAACCTACAATCTGCAGATCTGCTCTGCACAGCCACATTTTAACAGGCACAATCACACATGTGTTTAGTGAGTTTATCCTTACTGCTGTCTTCTTGTCAAAACCGTTATTACTACATGCATGTTAGGGACCTCTGTACATAGTAGTCAAAATTTAGGTAATGCTTTTTCAAAACAGGCTCTGCACTAATAGAAAATACATTTGTTACACTACAGTATGTCCCACTTTGGTAGATTCTCAAGCAAAACTGATTCATTTTCAGTTGGAATTCCTTTCTGTTTTTACGCTGTCAGGGAACAGTGTCTTGTGATGTTGCCTACTATAATTGAACTCAGTCAAACACATAGCAATGAGTTTAGTTAGTCTAGCCTCACAGTCGAACTGTTTTTTTTTAACTGTTACTGCTAATCAGCTTGCAGTACAGTAAAGGTCTGTTGAGTTTTTAAGAAAAAGGGAAAGGTGTACTGGAGCCAGTAAGTTTTCTAAAATGAGATGTTTACTGTTTAAATAAAGGTTAACCATAGTTTTTAAGTCAACAGTTGTCAAACTTATACTCAGTCTGAATTATGTTTTTATATAAACTTTGGCTCCTTGGCTGCATTGATATTTTACTAGTTTTTGTGAATAACCTTCACTGATGAAGAGAGTGTATGAAGCAGACACTGGCCAACACTAGAATATCTATGTAATAAAGCTGTGCTTTTTTTTAACCCCTTTTTTGTAATTGGCTCTGAGCCCCTTCTTGTTTGCAATGACGACGAACAGGTTGACAGATAAGGTCAGAGTGGGGGGGGGGCAGGCTGTAGACTGTGATATTTACAGACAACATTGTGATCTGTAGCGAGAGGAGGGAGCAGGCAAAAGAGAGACTGGAGAGGTGGAGGTATGCACTAGAGAGAGGAGAGGAATGAAAGTCAGTAGAAGCAAGACAGAGGACGTGTGTGTGAATGAGAGGGAGGCAGGTGGAATAGTGAAGGTGCAGGGAGTAGAGGTAGTCTAGGTGGATAAATTTAAATACCTGGAGTCAACCATCCAAAGCAACAGAGTACTAGAGAGGTGAAGAAGAGAGTGTAGGCAGGGTGGAGTGGGTGCAGACAAGTGTTGGGGGTGCTTTGTGGCAGAAGGATAACAGCAAGAGTGAAAGGGAAGGTTTACAAGATGGTAGTGAGGCCTGCTGTGATGTTTGGAGACGGGGTACTGACGATGCCAGAGCTGACAGATTTGAAGATGCTGAGATTCTTGCTGGGGTGTCCAGGATGGACAGGATTAGGAATGAGTGCATCATGGATGAACAGTTTAGAGTTTAGAGTCAGAGAGGCAAGAGTGTATAATGTTATGATAGACAAAGAATGTTGAAGATGACTGCCAGGCAGGAGAAGAAGAGAAATACCACAGACAAGGTTCATGGATGTAGTGAAGGAGAACATGCAGAGGGTTGGTGTGACAGAAGAGGATGCAAGGGATAGGGTGGGATGGAGGCAGATGATCCACTGTGACAACCCCTAAAGAGAGAAGTCGGAAGAAAAAGAAGAGTTTGAGAAAAAAATTTAGATTAAGTTAGTGACAACATTATAACAAAATTTGTGATTTTGTTGTCTATAATAATGATAGCATTGGCCTAAAGACCATGCTCTTGTAGGCTTGAGCTGTCTTAGTCGTGGTTAGGGTCTGCATTGATCCCCTTTAAATCCAAGGTGCCCTCCAGTTCACACATGGTCGAGTTACATATTTAGACATTATTGCTCTCAGTTGTTGGTTTAACACAAACCTCTTACCCATGATTCACCAAAGGTCACATACTAGTTGTTAGTAATGCAGACCGACAACCATAAAAGTGGTCCTGAACTTGTATAAACATGCACACACAGTCTGGCATGTTGTACATGACTTTGATGTTACACACACTCCTCAGTAGCTCATGAAACAGACACTTCTGGACATTTGTCTGAAGCAAAAACATTCATCCATTTGTAGGGAAGTGCCGTTAATGAGAAAGCTCTGACATATTACTACACAGAATAATCAAATCAAATACTGTAATGACTGAAATAAACAACACATTCGTAAACATGCATTGCGCTTTTGAAATCTGAAATCACTTCTTATTTATGGTTATGATTTAACAACTTAAAACACTCGAGAGGATTTCAGCTGTCAGCACCTCTCACTGGGTTTAAGTGGATATTTGAAAAAATGATTAAAGCAAGTGTTTATTTCTTATAACGGTTGTCAGCATTTTACTCTTGGATTCTAGTTACAGCAAAATGTTTCTGCAAGCTCTTCATTATGTGGTTATGTGTCTGCGTTAACAAATGTGGCTGCCCATCTCTCCAGTGTTCTGCTTTGATTTTTCAGTCTCGACTTATGAATGAATCACAGTATAATTAATGAGATCTGTCCATGTTTCCCATATACTTGAAGTAAAACGTGGGACAGAACATTGCTGCACTTTTGATGTTGACTTTGCATGACTATACAGAATTGATGCTGCATTTTGATGTTGTAATTGTATTTTTTTCTGCAAGATTCAGAAAGATATTTCGAGAAAAGTTCCTTTATTTTGACGCGGGCCCATTTTGACACTTTAAGATGTGCCTAAAGAAACACAATCTTATGGTTGAGTGCTCTGGGGTTGAATCAGGCCTCAAAACTCAGAACTTTTGGATCTGGAGGCTTTCATTTCCTTGCTTAAGTGCTCTTTGACAGTAATTGTTGTGCAAGGGAAAAGCATCCGCTGTGAGATTTTCTGTCACAAATCCACTCCTCTAATCGCTGTTCCAAAAATCATTCTGTCTCAGTTTTCAGCCAAACACATGTACCTTGCTTTATCTAACTTTTCCAACAACTTGTGCAATACTTAGTTAAAACCAACAATCTGGTAAATTTTAGCAATATATTTGGCCAATTTATTTTACCTATTATCATCTCTTTATAAAGATCTATTTTAACAATTTAAATCCTTTATCCATTATACATTTAGATGTTTTTTCTGTAACTGTTTTCACATAGCTGAAAGCACAGAATTGTCTAAAATTTCTTGGTAAGCTAATGCATTAAGATTCCCCTTCATTTGAACTAAGGTGCCCAGGCCAACCCCAGAAAACAAGCATAATCACAATCAGAATATTTTATCAAACCCACCCTATAGCATTATCCTTGCTCCACCAAATTTTACAGTTGGCACAAAGCAGTCAGGCAGGTAATGGTCTCCTGCCGTTCATCAAACCCAGACTCATCCACCAGACTGTCAGATAGAGAAGCATGATTAATCACTCCACAGAACACATTTCCACTGCTCCACAGTGTAGTGGTGGCATACTTTATGTTACTCCATCCAACACTTGGCATTGTGCTTGGTGACGTAAGGCATGCGTGCAGCTGCTCAGCCATGGAAATCCATGCCATCAATTATTATTTCACAAACTTTTGTAAAGGCTGACTGCATGGCTAGGTGCTTGATTTTATTCACCTGGGGTAATGGGAGTGAACTCAGTGATTACGAGGTGTGGCCCAATACTTTTGTCCACACAGTGTATGTTTATAAACAGTGTATGGTTTCAGCATGTTGTTTTCAGGTGTTACTGAGATACATGGAATTTTTTTAATCAAATTTTCTTGCAATTTCTTGTCTCCAGGTGGACTTGGGATTTCTACGATTCGTCAAAGCCATTGGGACACAGGGTGCCATCTCAAAAGAGACCAAAAAGCACTACTATGTCCGCTCATACAAAGTGGACCTAAGCTCCAACGGAGAGGACTGGATCACCGTGAAGGAGGGCTCAAAGCAGAAGGTAATGATGAGTCACTTATGCTGGTACAACAATCATCTACCTAATGTTGACATGTAATGAAGGACTCTGCATTCTAATCAATGAGGTAAATGGCTGAATCAATGTTTTCCAAGGCTACAGCAGTTGGCAGCATGCCTAATCTAAAGTGTGAACCGAAGGTCTGTTTTGCATCCCTTTTCTCTTAACACGATTAGAATTAATTTATTTCTGCACTGGAAGCTGTTGGTGCTGAGATAAACTTCTAGAGACTCATATGAGGCAGCATACTGATAAACAGTGAAGCTGTAGCATCAAATGTAATATGTCAAAGTCTCAACTGCTCTACTGTACATTAAATCCAGTTTGTTTGGCTCAATTTGAACATTATGGTTTAATGTGGAAAACTACAGTGCTGCTTAGCTTTCCACTGAGTTTTTCAGACAATCTAGTTACTCAACTAAAGTCATACAGAAACACACTGAAAGCTCAGTGCATAAAGGTCTATACAGTTACATCGCAATATTAACAAGTCTGCAGCTGGCGCAATTGTACTAATAGTATCAGTACAGTATGGTGTATTCATGTGCATCAGATTAAGAATTTTAAATACAGCAGCAGTTGTGGTAACAGCATTATTAGTAGAGATAGTGGCAGTACAGCAGGAGTGTTATTGGTAATAAACAGTCACTTTTGTCAACTGGAAAGGTCCCAGTTGAGGTGGTTCGTGTATCTGACCTAGACGGCTCCCAGGGGAGGTGTTTTGGGCTTGTCCAACTGGAAGGATGCCCCAGGATAGACCCAGGACCCAGGGAGAGATTATGGGATGGATGGATGGATGGATGGATGGATGGATGGATGGATTTCACTGGCAGTAAACCATCCTGCTAATGTTTAGGAACTGTAGTTCAGGAGGTAGACCAGGTCGTGTACTAATTAAAAGATTGGGGGTCCAACCCATTGCTCCTTCAGTCCACTTGCAGAAGTCTTCTTGGGCAAAATACTAACCCCAAATTGTCCCTGATGCATCCATCAGAGTGTGTGTGTTGGATTCTGTGTAGGAAAAAAGCTTCAAGGCATAGAATAAAAATGTTGTGGCTTGTGCTAAAAAGACTTTTTTTTTGCTCAGTTAGAGTAGAAAAGCTCTATGTAAGTACCCATCCGTCCATCCTGTTTTCCCAGGAATTTTAACTCTTTCCCTGCACCCTCTTTCTCCCATCTAATTCTGTGAACCTCTGTCTGTATTAGGAATAAAATGATGCATTCATACGGTTTTTGTGTTTCTCTAATGTTAAGCACCTATCACACCTTGACAATTTAACCAGCGTATGCTGACATATCAAAATTTCTCTAAAACGTTGGCATACACAGAACTATGGATGTCATCTTGGACATATACATAGTGTATTCATAACGAGTTGGACATATACATATTAGTAACTTGTATAGGACGTCTTGATAACTGTCAATATATCATTATACGTGAGCTGTAAGTTAGAAACGCATCCAGTAAGTGCTGTGGTCGTCCATCAATATGCGTTGGAGATAAGTACGCTATAAGTTAGACAGCTAGACAGCTAGACACAGACTATTTAAATGTTCCCTATCTTAGCTGTTGTTGTTTACCCCACTTTAGCTCTAGCTTGAAATAAATAACAGCAAACCATAAATAAGTGGCCTGTCAGATGTGTGCAAATCATTGCTGATTTAGAGTAAAATTAGATATCCATAGAATTAGCCTTCCTGAATTCACCTCCTTCCAACCATTTTAAAGTAGGGGAGTTACTGTTCAATAAAATTTCAGTTAAAACAAACCTTTCTTTGAGATGGACAAAGTGAGATTTTAAGAATAAAACTGAAATGCTATAAAAAAACAATGAATTTATACTGTGTAGAGTCTTCAAAAACCACATCATGATCTTCTTGTGGCTGTGCTGCAAAAACGGACTGATAAAATTCTCCAAATTTTGAGCCTAAATGTCGGTGGGTATGTGTGAAAGCAGTAGTGGTAGCAAAGACAGTTAATGATAATGCTAATATTTCAGCTCCTCCGATACTAGTAGTACTGATGTTGGTCATGAAAGATGTAGTATCTGTAGCAGCAGCACAATTCATAAGAGGAGTACCAGCCAGTTTGAGCCAAAGCAACCAGATATTGGTGATAATTTAGAAGCTCTTCCGTTTCCTTATTTTTAGATCTTTCAGGGGAACCACAACCCAACAGATGAAGTCCGTACCGCCCTTCCCAAACCCACTCTGGTTCGTTATATCCGTATCCGCCCCACGACCTGGGAGCAAGGCATCTGTATGCGTTTCGAGATCTACGGCTGCAGAACATCAGGTAAGCACACACAGTGCGCAAACTCACACATACTGATGCGAGGTCACGCTCACTGCTTCAACTCTTGATGCATAGATTTATGTTCCTAGTTTCCCTGGTGCATACTGTTAGCACTGAACTTCATGGTTTTACATATTCCATTCATACATTTTCTTCTTAATTAACTTCCTCCGTCCCCTCAGGGATTATTGAAATTTAATGTAATCATTTTTTTCTTATCTAACATACACATATGCAGTGTTGGCATTTGCTAACACTCACTGGATTTCTCTTTTTTGAACATCTATTTTCTGATATAGTAAACCAAACACAAGCACTGCAGAGGAACGGAGTTTTCCATCTCACTTTGCCAGCTGCATAGTTTTTCTCCATGCTCAGTAATCTTTTGCAAACAGATTTTCAGTAGTTTTACTGAGCAGCTTAATTGCATTTTGTAAATAAACTCGAATTTAGAATTTGATGGCTGCAACACAACCAACAAAAGTTGGGATAAAGTTTAAAAAAAGGTTGAAAAGTGCAAAGAATATTCAAGTAACACGGGTTTGGAAGACTCCACATTACCCAGACTAACTGGGAGCAAGTGAGGTATCGTGACTGGGTATAAAAGTAGCATCCATCAAAGGCTTTGCGAGCAAGGATTGTTGTTGCTCACTTTTGTGCTAAAATTTAAGAGAGAATCGTTAGTTCAAAAGGAACTTTTTATCAATTTAGGTCTTTCAACATCTACAGAAAATTCAGAGAATTTGGAGACATCTCAGTGCTTAAAGGGCAAGGTCAGAAACCACTGATGAATGCGATCTCCGAGCCTTCAGGTGACACTGCCAAACAAACCATCATGCTGCTATAATGCTTATTTTAGCAGGACAATGCCAGGCCACATTCTGCATGGGCTCTACTAGCGAGGCTTCATAGACACAGAGTGTGTGTTCTTGACTGGCCTGCTTCCTGTTCAGGTCTATCTCCTGCTGAACATATGTGGTGCATCGTGAAGAATCAGACAATAGACCATGGACCACTGACCAGCTGAAGTTTTATTTCAAGCAAGAATGGATACAGTTTTCAGTTGAAAAATACAATAATTAGTATCCTCAGTTCCAAAATGATAAAAAAAAGTGTTACTTAAAAAGGTGATGTAACATAATGGTAAACATTCCACAATGAAGTTGGCCAGCGAAATCTTTTCCTTGCATTTTTTGCAGTAAAATAAAGGGCCTAATGAATGAATACATCACAGATTTTTTCTTTTTATTGCATTTTGCAAACTATCCTATTTTTTTCTGGAAATGAGGTTTTCACCTGTCTTTAAGCAACTTTGTTTTCTGCTGTAAAGCTGGACATTTTAACATGGGAGTCTATGGGGATTGATTTGCTTTTCGACCCAGCTTCAAGCGGCCATTAGAGAAACTGCATTACTTGCAAAAGTTTAAAAAATGTTAAACTCTTAGTGAAAGTTTTATGTGCTTTTGCTGCTGGTCAATTGTTCTTTTTTGTTTCTCTTTACTTTTGCTCATTTTTGCTCATCATAAATCAAACTAACTTCTTCTTGTTGTCTGGATGAGAAGCCCCTGCTGCTCTCTGTTGATTTAAAATAATCACTGCTTCCAGAGCAAGTACAAACTTCCCACAGAAGGACGCTGTTATTCATTACAGTGAAGCAGAGGAAAATCATGGTGTCTCATTACTCATCCCCTAACATTACATAAACCTCAGTCCTTGATGTGCTACAAACAACTCTCAGTAGGAGAGCTTCATGAATTAGATATCAGGCTCTTACTCATTGGAGAACTGGCTGCAGAGTGTTGGACAGGTGATTCAGGAGATGTAGTGACGCAATTTGGAAAGTGTTAGTGGGTGTGTGTGTGTGTGTGTGTGTGTGTGTGTGTGTGTGTGTGTGTGGTAGGCAGGTAATGCATTTACTCCAAAACTTTAATGTTGAGTCTCATTTTTATCTATATTTGTGCACTTTAAAGAAGTGATAAAAACATGAAACACAACCCATTTGGTTCTCACAAGCTCAGAAACATCATAAAAAACACAGTCAGCCCTGTAAGAGGTTTCCATGATGGTAGCTTTATATTTTCACACTGTGGAAGAATTTATATCCCCAAGAGCTGTTGTTGTTAAACTCCAGATATTGGCCAAATGCAAATGTCATGACTGTTTAGGCCCAGATATTAGATCCTGTTGTGTACAATGGATGATGAGTATTATTAAGAGTTCATATTTGTTTATTTATGTATTTGTATCATATGTATTACCTCTCAAATTTATATGTACTGCCTTTCAAATTTACATTTATTTATATGTAGCTGTGCATCTATAACAAAGTACAATAACCCCCCCCGGAATAATATAGTATTCTGACTTTGATTTCGGTTCTCACATTCCAAGAAAGCTTATGTATTCATTACCCAGAATATAAAACACTTAAAATTGCAGCATTAGATAGAACAGGCTGGTCTGGTTGGTGAACAGATTGTACTGTAACCTGAAGGTCACAGGTTTTTCGCACACATCAGTGAGTCTGTCGATGTCATAATCCCCATGAGGCGAGACTCCGAACCTGCAACATGTTGCCAGGTTTCTGCTCCAAGCTGCCTCCTGACTTCTGATGACGTGAGGCAGATTTGCAGTAGTAAACTTTTCTGTCCTTCTTCGTCTGAAGCTGAGAACATCAGGTTTTGCTTAATGAGGCAAATTTGTCTTTTTGTTTGTATAAATAAAAATAACTCAACTTGACTTCACTCGAAGTTCAAGTGAATCATCCAGAGCCTTCTATGTATTGGAAGAAGCTTGTTTTAACTCTGCATGAATGATGCAGCCTCTTTATTATTCTCTGTATCATCAGGCAAGGTGCTGTCAGGTGTGTAATGCAAGTAAATTGCCTTTTACCCTGAATTTCTACTGTTATTTCTGCAGAATAAAGTAACTTATTGTGTGACCACTTCCTCCTAATATATTGCACTTTGCAGTGTTTTATTTTCTGGTAGCTCTTCAAGCTCAAGGATATGTTACTTGAAGTGAAAAGTCTGGAATTTTTTTCATCATCTCATCAGTACTTGAGACTACACAGCAATACAATCAATCCTTTGCACATTTCTGATGCTGGGTTCGTTTGGTTCTGACACACACAAAGAAGGCAGCATTTTTGATGTGGAGCTGAACCTGTTCCTGAAGATGTAAAACTGCTCAAAAAACAAAGGGGACACTCGATCATTGCAATGTAAAACAAACTCAGTTAAACTTAAGGGATATCAGTCTGTCCACTTAGGATGCATAAACCATTGCAAATCTGTTTCACCTGCTATGGTGTAAATGAAAGCGACAACAATTGGACTGGAGAGGCAACAATAAGCCAACCCCCAAAACAGGGATGGTTTTGCAGGTGGTGGACACAGTTGAGCACCACCTCTTAACTATTTTTCTCTAGTTTTACTTTTTGGTAATATGAGGCCCTCATGCCACACTAATGGAGTCTGTTTCTGATAGTTTGGTCAAAAATACATAGGAGTTGCCCACTGGAGGTCATTTTGTAGGGCTCTGGCTGTGCTCCTGTTCCTCCTCACACAAAAACACAGATACCAGGCCTGCTATTGGTTGATGCCCTTCTAGAGCCCTGTCCAGCTCTCCTCATGTAGTGGCTGATCTCCTGATATCTCCTTCACACTCTTGAGACTATGCTGGGAGACATGGCAAACCTTCTTGCAACAGCATTTATGGAGGAGCTGGACTACCTCTGCAAACTGAATAGGTCCTCATGCTGCCAGGTGTGACAAGGACACTAGCAAAAAGCAAACTTAGAGAAAAATAAATCAGAAGGGAGAAGGAGAGAGCAATGATCTGTGGCCACCACATGCAAAAACATTTTTGGGGGTTGTGTTATTGTTGCCTCTCCAGTGTACCTGTTGTGAGTTTTATTTGCCATAAAACAGATTAAATGGATTCAAGGTGGTTTATTCTTCCTAAGTGGACAGATTTATATCCCTGAAGTTTAACTGACTTTGTGTTACACTGTGATGGTGGAATGCTCCCCTAATTTTTTTAAGCAGTGGTACAAAAGTGCAAATCATACTCTACATTATCCAGAAAGGGCACAGATACATGTTCAAACCTGCCAACAAATGTGTGAACAAACCACTATGTTTTGGAGTATATCCAGCCTTTATAGTACTGGTGATAGCAGTACAAAAATAAGCACTTTTAGTTCTAGTATTATTAGCATTTTAAACTTAAGAATACATGCTTGCAAGACCACTCATCAGCTTGAAAAACATAAAAAGTCTAAATATTAAGAAGTAATAGCTTACCCCTCATACAAACTGCATATATATTTCAATGTTTTGAAGCTGATCTATGATAAATTCCATTAGGGTGTCCTTGGATTGGCCTAGTTTTCCTTCTGTCGCATGACATTTAGCTTAAACTTAAATCCACAGTCTGAATCGTCACCCAGATGTCAACATCACTGCATCCTTGCTTCACTTTTGCAACACTATACACACACACACAAAAGTTTTATAATTCCTTGTTTTTTGAATGAAACAAACTCTTCCTGGAGATTAAATATAATTCATTTATTTATTTATTTATTTTACTCTTATGTTTAAACACTGCACCAACACCCAGAGGGCCTCAACTAAAACTGCTGACTGAAGCTGTGACAAGATAATGATGGCTGTGGCATTTCTTATCATACTTAACGCCTTTCAAAAGTGTCCTACCCACTGTCTCTCCTCATCTTTCTCTCGCTGTACAGACTACCCATGTTCAGGAATGTTGGGGATGGTGTCAGGCCAGATCTCAGATGCTCAGATCAGTGCTTCATCCTACGCCGACCGGGGCTGGGTAGCTGAGAATGCCCGTTTATTGACGGGGAGGTCAGGTTGGACTGGGCAATCAACAAAGCAGCCTTTCAAGAATGAGTGGCTACAGGTGGGTTCACAGACTCAGCTGGTACAGTTTAATGAAGAGACTTGTCAATTCAGTGATGAAACAAGCAGCTAAAAACCAGAGCTTGGTCTTATATCGGGTGTTTTTTTTGTTTACAGTAATAGAAAGTTCAGTTATATAGCCAATCTAGTTTTACTTTTGCTTCAAGCAATTTTATTTAACTTAAAAAAGCCACATAATCTACAAGAGTGCTTCCCTAAATTTCAGACTATTGACTCCTTGAAATTAAGCAGTGCCTGCTTGTAACCACTTATCACAAGCTACATATAACCATGAGCACTATTTTTATACAGTTTAAAATAGAGTTTGTAGTTTATATTAGTTTATTTCTCCTGTTTCTCCTGTTCTCCTGCCATTACTTCATTAAAATAAGCAGCAATCTGCTTTATGTTTTTTTATCATCTATTACAGTTTGTTAGGGTTGGTTTTGAGCCAATTCAAACATGCCCCAGTCCTTTAACAGTACTTTGACTTTAACTCTTGGACAGGTGGATCTGGGCCAGGACAAGATGGTGAGTGGTGTGGTAATCCAAGGCGGGAAACACCGTGACAGAAATGTCTTCATGAAGAAGTTTAAGGTGGGCCACAGCCTGGATGGAGAGGAGTGGACCATGGTCAAGGAGGAGAACTCTACCAGGATAAAGGTTGGTTCATTTATGCATTCCTTCTTTCAAACAGAAGACATGCACCTATGACACAATGTCTTCTTCCTATTAATACTTGGAAGGACATAGATCATATCTCCTGACGCCAGCATGTCGCACCTGTACTGTGCCAGCTTGTACGTTTCTCTCTGCTAGCTTCTGCACCGACCTGGGGTTTTCAAAGCCAGAGATGAAGAGTGCGAAGCAGTCTGGAGATGAGTACATCCACAGTGGGTGTCCATCTGACTCTTTCCAGCAGTATTTCATTGGTTGATTGGTGTATTCTCAACCTGGGGTACAACTAAGAGGACTGTACCCCTGCGTTACAGGGAAAGATTAGCATGGCTAATCTGAAAAAAAATACGGTTAAAGTACAAGTGGACCCAAACAGGTCTGAGCAGAAAACCATTTATATAAAGTCATGGCTACACAGTAGAAGCCAAAAGGACTAGCTCGTGATAATTCACATTTGATATGGCTATGAATACATTGAATTGTTTGCTAAACACAGCAGAGAAAGGTAATAGCTACCCAAAATTATAAATAAAATCTTAAAATTTATCGGTTGAAAGTGTGACATTGCTCATTAGCAGTATGTGTTAGTTTAAAAACCTATAGCAACAGTTTTTAGTTGACAACTTAGTGAAACAGTTTAGCTAACAGTATACATAAACATCATTTTTAGGTAAACATGATAGAAGTTGGCTGCTATTTAATCACTGAACAATTAAATAGCTAGCTGATGCTCTAAATGATGAGCTTAATGCCATTGCTAAGAGCAATTTGAGGACCCAAATGCCACACATGGAGACACATTAGGTGAAAATCTTCAGTGTACAAAGTCCAAATGTAATCAAGAATTCCTGAACACATGGAATGAGGGGCTAATGCATGGAATTTAACAGTAGGAGCTAGCAAATAAAGAGACAGGACTACATATTTATGCATACATATAAGACTAATTGGGAAACAGCACACAGGAGAGGACAAGACACAGGAGGAAACAATTAAAGGTGGGTGTCAACAATTAGAGAGGAGCAAATAAATACAAAGGAGCAAAAAAAGCAAGAAGGAAAACTAGAAAGCAAAACTGGAGATGTCCACAATGCAACTAGCCTTAAGACATGAAGACTTAACAATGAGCCAGGGACGGGGATACAGAAAGGTGCAATCACACAGTTAAGACAGAGGGACCAAAACTCAGCAATATTACAAGAACTAAAATTCCATATCGCTAGAACAACAATGAAATCCAAACAGGAGCCAGTCTTCAAAAATACCACATGAGCAGAAGCTCAACATGACCATTACAAAATATTTTAATATGAATTTAAATGAACACATTCAATAATAAGAGGTGGTGGTGATAAAAGGGTTCTTGAGGCCTTCTGAACAGTCTGTAGGAGATTAAAATGGTCCTACTTTTTCTTTTGGCTTTCTCTCCCATTCTTTATTCCTCCTCTGTGTATCATTCAGTGGCAATATTGTAAAGCAGGATATGAATTAAAAGAAAGCCAAGTAAAAGGTTGTTGACATGAAATATACCTCTTCTTAGAGACATCTGTAATTCCTGAAAGCCATGAGACAGACGCTCTGCTTGCCACAGCACTGCTCCTGGAATGAAATGTTAATCACCTAAATTATAGACTACTGTTCATATGAGCTCTGCTTGGTGGGGCGTGTTTGTTGGATGCTTTGTCTGAAAAGCTCAACAAAACCTTCAAGGGAAAATCAGGTTGTTATGGAATTTTAGTATATGACAGATAAACAGAGGCTAAAAGAAGAAATATCTGCAGTATGAATACTGACACACAACAGGCAAGATAGAGAAAAACAGCATTATTGGGGTGTGTGAAATAATCACAGCAGGATTTAGTGACACACAGAAGTCTGGCAGACTTAGTGTTCGACCACCCACACATTTATTTATTCATCACTTCACTCCTGTATGCACATTCACTCAGGCTTTGTACTGAGGTCCCTAGCCTGTTTCTGCACCGTAGCCTTCAACATTGGTGTATTGATCAAACTTGTCAATATGTCTATGTTAAAAAAAAATGTTAGTGGTCATACCTTAGTGATTGTTTTATCGATTGGCTTTCTAGCACTTTTGTGGCTTAATGACACCACAAAGCTACTACAATGAAATTTTTTTTTTCCTCTGAAACAGAGAGCTGGATGTAGTCCTGAGCGGATTACACCGTTAATATCTGAGTCGCTTTTAGTTGTTATCACACATTAAGTGCATTTTACTATGTTGCTATCAAAGCCACTTTCTCCCCTTAAAACATCATCAAACTTACAAAGGAGACAAGCTACATCACATTATTTTTATTATACATCTGATCTGGTTTTCTACCAAGAAACTTAGACCAAATTACAATTTTTTGGTTTAGGTCCTTTGTGTTTACCAAATTTTTCAATTTAAAAACAGAAACAGACAAGAATCTGCCCCTCTACATGACAGAAAAAAGTAAGAAATTAAGATTTTTTGTGTACCCACTCTTTTTCTAAAGTAAGAAACTATAGTTGAACGTTTTTAAAGGCCTCCATGTGGTCATGTGAAAAAAATAAGTAGATCCGATAATTCAACAGCTTGTAAAACCCCCTTTAGAAAGAATAACTTGAAGTAATGGTTTTCTGTATGACTTTATCAGTCACTCAGCTCATAGTGGAGGAATTCTGGCCCGCTCTTCATTGCAACATTGTTTCAGTTCATTGATGTTAGCTTATGTTTGCTCATACACAGCTCTCTTAAGGTCCTGTCACAGCCTTTCAATGGGGTTGAGGTCTGGACTTTGATTGGACCATTGCAATACCTTGATTCTGAACAGATGGCCTCACATTTGACTCTAGAATACTTTAGTATACAGAGGAGTTCAGGGTTGACTCAATTACTGCAAGGTGCCCAAGTCCTGCAAAACAAGCCCAAATCCTCACACCTCCACCATCATGCTTGATTGTTGGTATGAGGTTTTTGAAATGATATACTGTTTGTTTTTTATCAAATGTTATTTTCAGAGAGAGGAGACTTTCTTGTGACAACCCTTCCAAACAAGTCATACTTGTTCACTCTTTTTGTAATTGTACTGTCACAAGCTTGAACATCAATATGCTAACTGAGACCTTTGGAGTCAAAAAACCCAAGTGCAATGCACACACTGGACTTGGGTTTTTGCACACAGTCTGACCTTGTGCTGAATTTACTGGGACCTTTATTTCTGTGAAGATTGTGTCATTGTGTTAACACACACCTGAATACTCCAGACCAACAAACTGCCAAAAAGTCTGCATCAAGGGCATTTGATCAGCAGAGCCTGGTTGTTATCAGAATCAGAATCCTTTAATAAGCCCAAGAGGTAAATTGCTACTCATCCTCTTAACACCTATGGAAGGAGTTAGGGTATATTTATTTTTTTTCACAGGGCCGAGTACTGTAAAATCTTTCTTTTTGACATGACTGTAAGTGTATGGTTAGTTTTTCCACAATTACTGCATCATAACATAGATAATTATTTGCATTTTTGCTGTGCTCTCCTGGGACAAGCCTGAGACAGTGATCCTGTCACCACTCTGGACTGAAGCTATACTGTTCTGTAACTTTCAGCATGCAAAGTAAAAAATATAACTGAAGTTAAACTTGAGGATCTCCGTTCATTTATTAAGACTGACTAACTGCCTGGAGGCGTTTATAAGATGGCTACTAATTGCTAAAAAGTCTTTTTTTCACATGACTGTATTAGTGCTGCAGCATTGGAAGGCCTATCTTGATATGTTTCACAGAGTCTAAATCATGAGTTTTTTTTTCTTCTTTCAGTGGATACTTTGACAAATTTGTTTCAGAATAGAAAATACAGCAGTAGAAAGAAGTTGATGAGTGTGAAGGGGTTAAAAAAAATTCTGAATTCATTGTGATCGACTTTATTGAAAATAAAACATTATTTTAGAAGTGCATACAAATTGTTCTTTTTATATTTATAAACATCACCTGCAACCTTTTACCTTGCTTATATTTGCAAATACCAATAGAAATAAAATTAAACTTCAGTGGTGTTTTTCCCTGTAACCAACTTTCTTTGTCTGCAACCCGATTTTAATTCTGCTCTGCAAAGCGGAAATGCATGGCATTGCTCTCAACACCCTTTTTAACCTCTTCAGCTGGGCCCTGCTGGTGCAACATCCTCCTCTATGTTTTCCAGATGGCAGGGCGGAGGGCGAAGCTGGCCATCAGACTCCTGCTGATTTGCTGCAGACGGAGATCTAGATGCGGCTCTCAGCCTCTCTGCCCTGTTTCCTGTGACTTTTTATAAAACCTCTTCAAAAGACGAGGCAGGAACGCTCAATGAGACCCAAGCCGGTACATGTATTTAAATATACCTGGGCACCAGCACCCACGCTGTACATACAGTACATACTCATGTATAAAGATGAGCTTAAACTCCTGGTATTCAGATTAAAATCACACATTGTCTGTGTAGCAGTGGTATAATGTTTTCTTACACAAAAGCACAGAAGCTAAAGAGCTGCTGTTTAAGAAAAAATCGTGAATTAATGTGTTTTCCTTAGACGTTTTTTTCTTGGTACAGTCCCTCAGTTTGTCCTTTTTTTCTTTTTTTAGAAAAAAATGCTGTCCCTTGTAAACAGAAAGTTTGAACAGAAGTTGGGTGGGGCTTCGGTGCCTAAGATGACCATATTAAGGATATACTCTTTATGACATCATACAGATCCAAGAGTAGAAAAAGCTGAGTAAATTATTAGAGCAGCTAAACTCAAAGGGATTATTTGCATTTTTTCATTTTTTTAAATGTCACAAAAACGCTTTTAGTCAACATATACTGTAGCATGTGAAGGTTTGGGTATAGATAAAATGGCTGGACTGTGGTTGTTTTTCTATATACAGCCTAAAATGTTGGTCGCAGTACCTGTTTTTTGAGCCTTTTATACATATTATAATCCGTTGTCAAGACCTTGTGAATGAGGTTTTATAGAGCAATGAGTGCTGGAGAGTTTTTAAAATAGCTGTTGATCGATTTTCGATTTATTATTTCTCTGTTGACACTGACATTGTCTCTGAACTGCTTAAAATTAGCAACACCTAAAATGTGAAGCTGCACCAGGTTAGCTCAGACAGCATGCTTTTCAACTTTAAAGTCATTTAAATTATGGATGCAAAGATGTATCAGCCAATCATGAGTATTGGCTGGTATTGGCCATGTTGAGAGACCCAATCCTTGTTGACACATATTGGTCTTGTTGATAGTTACTGGTCTTGTTGACACATATTGGCATTATTAGAAGGTATTGGTCATTTTGACTTACCAATATGAATGGCCACTGTTAATCTGTTGCAAAATTAATTGTGTGCAGGTTAAATATTCAAAGAAGTATAATTAAAAGCTGAAAGATAGTTACATTATTTGTCTATGATAAAGGTTTCTTTTTTAATTTGGTATAAGGGGGCAATAAATACCAAAAACTATAAAAGAATCATTATCAAAGCCAATTGTTATGTTACTGATTAGTATCATATTAGCTTGCAATTTTTACTATCATATCCATAACTTGTATTTAAAAATCTAAATCTGTGATAAAATATCTGGGGTTTTTTTTTTCAGGTATTCACTGGGAATCAGAACCATGACACTCCAGAAGTGAGATCTGTTGGTCCACTTCTTACCCGCTTCATCAGAATCTACCCAGACAGAGCCACCATGGAGGGCGTGGGCCTCCGTCTAGAGCTGCTGGGCTGTGAGCTGGAGGGTGAGTCCCATTTACCACAGAGAAATTCATCAGACTGTCATCATGTATTAAGTTAGGAAGATATAAAGAGTGACATTAAGCCTCTGATATGGAAAAAGTTTGAACTGGATCAGATCACACTGGAAAACTAAACAGCATGATGCACTTTAATATCCTGATATTACACCAAACACTAGTGGGGTCTCTGGCTTTGGCAGACTTGCTCTTGGTTGAGAATAGAGCTCAGCTTTCAGAAACCATAGCAAATAAGATACCGAAATATAGGTGAATTACAGAAACTGTTTTCATCTAGTCAAGGAAACTCAGTCCAGGAAAAAGGAAGTTACTGTTGCGGATGGTTGAGTTTTGCATGTTACTTTTTTGAATATAAAAATAGCAACAAAACATGTATAAAATATAACATATATATAAAAGGCAGAATGTGAGACACTCTCAGTAAAACTTTCGCAGTCTGTGCTGAGCCTTGCATCTCATTCATCACACTCCCAAACATCCAGGCTACACCTCTGGTTAAGCTGTTGTATCTCATGTTTAAAACATCGCACTAACAAGAATGCTTGAACTTTCTGCCCCTGTTCCACATTCTTTTATTGTCACACATCATTCTCTTACTTTTTAAATCATGAAGTGAAGCAGGAAAACATAAAATGACAGGTATATTTAAATTCATTGTGAAAAATGTGTTTTGAATCTTTTTTTCATCTTCTTCATGAGAGGGGACAGGTGATGTTTTACTGCCGTTTTAAATATTTGCATTATTGGCTTGTAGTTTTCAATGCTATATAATGAACTAACATGAAGCACGACTTTTAAGTTAAAGACATTTTGCATTTTATTTCATGCAGTTATGTCCCCATTGTAAGGAGATCTGACCTTAAGGGGGACCTGTTATGCCTTTTCTCATTATTGTCTTACGTGCAGTCACTGGCCATTTTATTACATCCACTTTGATAGTCCCAGGTTTGACCCCCTTTTGCCATCAGAACTGCCTTAATTTAGTCATGGCATAGATTACCAAAGTTTCAAATAATGAGCCCAGTATATGTGCTGGTAATCCCCGTGAATCAAAAGTTCAGGCTTCAAACTGCTTTAAACACTCATTTTAACACAGTTTTTTCCACTTTTGGCGTGTTTAATGTCATATCCCCAATATGGCCATCTGAGGCACAGAAGCCCCACCTACTTGCTATTCAAATCTTTGTGCTGCACAAATGTCCAGTGTAAGATATACAAGGATTATTTTGAGTAGTGAATTAAGCAATTCTGCTCTAATGGATTCCAAGAATAAAAAGATGAAGACAGAAATGAAAATAAAATGAAAATTAAAGCTCCCCATATGTGTTAAATGTTTACGGTGTTTCCCTTTTTCTGATAAAACAATAAAATATGTTAATGTGGATTGAAAATGTTCAACATGCAAACAGTATTTGGCCTCAGTCAGCCAACCAGTCAGCTGTTAAACAGTAAACTGCTTGCACTTCGCACTGTTTGGTGTAATGAGAGAGAGAGAGAGAGCAAGCACATGAAAGGCTGACGCATGGCATTGCAGGCTTCTATCTCTGCTGCTGCAGTGGTCAGAGCTTGATGGGTGTGTGGGAGAGGTAGAGAGAGGAGGGGAGGGGAAGAAGGGCTCGACCTCTCACAGTAGGTGAGGAAGGAACAGATGAAGGGAAGAAGTAGGCTCTCTGATGGAGTATCTGGTTGCCCTGTAGGGAGAATGATAAGAATCAGCAAAACCATGCAATGCAGTGTGCCAGAGAGAGCAAGAGAAGAGAGAGAAGACAAAAGATTTGAGAGAAGTACTGGAGAAGGAAGAACAAAACTTGAAACATGAAATTGCAGAAAGTCTTGAATCTGGCTGTTAAATTAACCCCTAAGAATTCTTGAAAACCTTAAAATCTCTCAGCAGCTAATTGTTTTTCTTTCTTTCATTCATCTTTAATCCAAAGAATAATGTTTGCAAGTAGAAATGTGAGAAAGCAGAGTGTGACAGGAAGATAATTTACTTTACAGTTGCTAGTTGAATGCAATAATGGCACCAACTTATTGTGCACACTATGAACAGATCAATTTAACTCTGCTCCTAATCTAAAGTCCAGTATATATAAGGATCGCATATGCAAAATAAATGATAAAAAATGAAAAATGTGAAAAATGAAATATATCTACATTGAACATTAATGGATATGCTCATGGTTGCAGTAGTTTGTGACTTACATTGCAGCTCGACTATCAGCCAGTGGATTTGATGTAGGTTTGCATGCAGGCCACCATACTACTACATGTGTGACATTTTAAAGGGAAAACATGAACCCTTGGGAGAACGGTGGTTAGCACTCTCACCTTACAGCAAGAAGGTTTGTGGTTCGAACCCCAGATACAGCATTGCTGTGTTGAGTTTGCATGTTTTCCCTGTATCTGTGTTGGTTCTCCGGGTGCTCTGGCTTCCTCCCAGAATCAGATAACATGGGTTAATTGGTGATTCTAAATTGGATGAGAGGTAGATAAAGTACTTAAAGTGTATGGAGTAAAGCACTGTATGAATGTGTGGTTAAATGTGGCTTGCAGTCTGAAGTTCTTGGAGTGGTCCACTACATTCCACCCTTGTAGTGTGGGGATCTGTTGCCCTTGCGAATGGTGGCGTGTAGCAAAACTAACATCAAATCTGCTGCAACTAGAGCAGCCACGGCCAGGTTGAACACACAAATGTGTGATTGTGTCAGTTTTTACTGCAATTTCAATAATAAATCAGTACAGGAGCTCAGAGATTCCCAGACTTCACAGAGGGAGATGCTGCAACACCTTAAAAAGATGAAACTATCTGAAGTTTTTTTTGCTCCCTGTCACGGGGGTAACCCGTGCCCTATAGAGGACTGACTTAGTGTATGGCCCACAGTACACTAAAATGACAGCTTCTACTTTATTGTTACATCTAGCCGGCAAAGTGGACTTGTTGTTTTAGTTGTGGATGTGAGGCCAATGCTACTATTGACAATTTAATCATTGATTGGTTTGAAGTCGTATTAATTTATCTCTGACCTTAGCTTTTGGTAATTTTCTGAAAAGCTGTCATTGTTATATTTCCATACGTTGAAATAACTACTCAGTGGGCCCGCACATTCAAAACCATTTATTGTTCAAAGTGAATTTAATTTTCAGTATTACCAGAATGTCTGAGGGTTGCTCTGCTCCTTGTTGCCACCATCTTGGAGGTTTAGACTGGCAAACAGGAAATGGCAGGTTCTAAACCTTTTTATAGTAGGGGGGATTTGGAGCCTACCAAGTGGTGGGGGAATAGAGGGGAGTTTTTCTATTTTTTGCAAATAGTCTTTTTAATATTATAAATCAACTTGTATCCTAATGGTTTTTGAATAAAAACCTCATAATAGTAAAGGGGATGTCTCTTTATGCTTTTGTATAAAAATCATTCACCATGTAAGTTAATTGTTAAAGTATCTGCATGGTTTGTTCTGGGGAGGGGCTTAAGCTTTATAAGCCTGGATCTATGCTCCTGCGAGAGAGTTGTTGAGGGTGGCACTGCAAGAGGGAAGTGCTGGCTAGTTGCCCATTAGCCATGGGCCTAGTCATAAGGTTTTTGTTTAGTTAATTGCTGAATTTCTTTTTATTTATTTTTTTGAACAGTTGAAGTTTATTTTTGTATAGTTTTCTTTGGTTGTCCAAACCACCAACCTGAGCTGCACTGTTATTGTCAACACTGTAAATAAATTGCACAACGGGTGAAGAGAGTGTTCGCCTCCCAGTGTGT
>VUQH01080177.1:0-27921 GCA_015106775.1 Etroplus canarensis | reverse complement strand
GTGGGACATATGCACCAACAACATTCAGCATCACACCTTCAGTTTCCAGCTTCAAAGTCATCATTCTGTCTGACACTCTCTTCACCTCCAGAACACTCTTCACATACTCTTCCTTTACGATTATCCCTACTCCATTTCTCTTCCTACCTACACCATAGTAGAACAGTTTGAATCCACCTCCGATGTTCCTTGCCTTGCTTCCCCTCCACTTGGTTTCTTGCACACACAATATATCTACCTTCCTTCTCTCCATCATATCAGCCAGCTCTCTCCCTTTACCAGTAATAGTCCCTACATTTAAAGTCCCTACTCTCACCTCCACCCTCCTACCTTTCCTTCTCTCTCTCTGCCTCCTAACACACTTTCCCCCTCTCCCCCTCCTTGGTCTTTGGCCATCTACAAGGAATATATTTATAAGTGACGGTGCTCGCCATCAGCCATACAAATGTTCCACCACAGCAAGCCTCCTCCCAGCACTACATTGCAGGGGGCACCGTCGTGACAACATGGGCCTAGTGTCTCTAAGACTGTTATGATTCATTCATTCACTTATGATGAGTTATAAGAAAAAAAGACCATCTGGAGTGTTTATTATATCCCTGAAAACCAGGGAGATGATTGAATCATCAGCGCCACCTCCACAAAGCCTTCATGGCAAAAAGTATTTGATGCTGGATTTTGAATTTTGCCACAGTGATTGACCTCCCTGAGATATGGAACTGATTAGATTTTCAGCTATTTTGAAAATATGGATAAGTGGCGTTTTCTTTAAAGTTTTTATTTTTTACATTTTTTGCCATATATCTATAGTTGTTCATCCAGTCTGCACATAACATAAACCAAATTGATCGTGGGATCGCTTACTTTCATGGTGACACCATGTCATATCTGCCGCCATTGCAATCTACGGTCGCTGCAGCTGAAATCGGTAAAATCTATTTCAGGGACTCGCTGCTGCATGTTTTGGTTCTTAACCATTTAATTTGCATTAAAAAAGAAAAAAATATCCATGACCTCTAGCCTCACATCACATTAAGAGGTGTTGGGTCAGGTCAGCATTCATGAAGAAATTTCGGCTTTTACCTTTATTAATTGCATGGTGACTGCGGGGAGATACTTTCCCTTTGGAAAATGATAATGAATACAACTAGAGCATTCTGGCTATGCAAGACTACATTTTTTTTAGTTCTTTAAATCTAATGTTTTGTCTGTGGTCTTTGGAATGAGGTAGCCAGTTTCTAAAACAGAAAAATAGGGTGAGTTTCTTCTCATCTTTGTTTTTTCAGGCATTGAGGAAGAGGGTCTGTTGCTAGAGGACATTGTGCAGATTCCTTCTGTAGAAACTCCCCCACCTGAAGAACTCCCGGCTGAGCTGCCAGGAAGTGTCACACTGCCTGAACCTCCAGTGGAAATTGAGGCATCTGGTTCAAGCCCAGATGTCTTGGAGGGCCTGCTTGAACCATCTACAGCAACTGCAGAGGAGGAGGAAGCATCTCTTGAGGATACTGCTTCAGAGGATGAGGTGAAAGCAGAAGAAATCACCATAAATACAGATGCAGCATCTGAAGCTGAGGAAGAGAAATTTAATGTTGCTGCAATGGGAGAAGAACCTACATTTTCAACTGTGGAAGATGAGAATCTGGATGAGGTTGTTGAGATTATAGAGGAGCTTGAGAGCTCTACAGTCAGAACTGAAACCATAGAAGAACAAGGCCTGCCTGCCCAAATCCCAAATCCAGATGTTGTAGATATAATTCGTGATGCATTGCAGCCAGAGGCAACAGAGGCAGATCTGCTTCCTGTTGATGATAACTCAGTGAAGGAGACACCAGAAGAGTCTAATCTTGCAGATATTCTAGCTGCTAATGAGGAGGTTAACCTACCCAAAAATGAGGATGCAGTCAATGTTGTGTTGATCAGTCCCGAGGAACCTGTAATTGAAGATAATGACTTGGAGGAAGCAATAGAAAGTGATGGACAGGAGGTAAAGGAGGAGACTGCACCTGATGTACCGGTTGTAGAGGAAGTGGCTCCGGAAATTCCCGATATCTCAACAGAAGATCTTACAGATGATGAAATTTTATTGGTAAATGAAGATGAGCCAGAGCCACCAGTGACAGATTCTCCGAACCCTGCCCAACCAACTGCCCTGTCTCCAGAGAGGGAGTCACCTTTTACCCGCATCTCTGATATTAACCCTGATTCTTATAGTGATCCTGACACAGATATCCCTTCACTGGTGGAGGTAAAGCAATATAATAAGCCAGGATTTTTTTTATAATCAAAAAATATAGAGTCATTGCATTTAAAATCAAAATCACTTTCCTTTTTTAAT
The DNA here is from genome assembly GCA_015106775.1 of Etroplus canarensis. Lineage (NCBI taxonomy): Eukaryota > Metazoa > Chordata > Actinopteri > Cichliformes > Cichlidae > Etroplus > Etroplus canarensis. The sequence continues at coordinate 25,586 of VUQH01080177.1, read as the reverse complement.
TACCCAGATCCAGACTACTGACGAAGGGTTGGATGATGCAACCACTAGAGGCCATGGTTATGATGTGGTTCAGTATGGTTATGGTTTGATTAACCACACAGAGGAGGGCAGCACTGGATTCCCAATTGGTGCAGGCCATGGCACAGACCAGGCCAGTATTGCCATGCCTGTAAATCCTGGGCGAGCGCTGATTGTGTTCTTTAGCCTGAGAGTGACCAACATGATTTTCTCAGAGGATCTCTTTAACAAGAGTTCACCAGAGTACAAGGCTTTGGAGCAACGATTCCTTGAACTGGTAAACACCTACATATCACAGTACTGGTCATTTTCATTATTCCCAGTCCTGTGTGAAATTCTTTGTTCTGTAACATCAAATTGTACATTTTTTTAACTGTTTTCTAGCTTGTGCCCTACCTTCAATCCAACCTGAGTCACTTTGAGAACCTAGAGATCCTGAACTTCAGGAATGGGAGCATTGTGGTCAACAGCCGGATGAAATTTGGAAAGCCTGTGGCTCGTGGTGTGACAACAACTGTGTATCTGATCTTGGAGGACTTCTGTAACACAGCCTACCAGACTATGAACCTGGCCATAGACAAATACTCGCTGGATGTAGAGTCAGGTATGTCCTTACTGATACATAGTGCTGTCATCAAGACAACAGCCCTAACAGCATCCACTTGATATCACAGGTCTTGTAGAGAAAACATGTTCTATTTTGGAATTTTTTTGTTTTCTTGCCAAAAATCACAGCTTCTTCTTAGAAGAAAGTCTCACCTCTTGGCAGCTATCTTAAAACATTTCCTGGCACGTTTTTGGACACTTGCTTTTAACATTATCTAAATTAACCTTCACTGGGACTTAATAAAATGCATGCACCAGTTGAATCTAATAAAAAGACTTAAAAAGTTGGATGGTTTTACCTCAAAATAAAGCTTTTAAAAGGTTTTCTCACTTGAAGTTTAAACATTCAGTAACTACCAACTTTACCAGGTGGTGATGTGACAACATTGCTCTGTGGCAACAAAAAAGCAGACCATATGGAAACTTTTCTGCAAAGTTGCAGGAACTGTGTAAAATAACATAAATACAATGTGCTTTTCTAGCTTAAATATTACTTTATACTAAAGTCGGGTTAATGTTATTGTAATACGTTATCTGTTGCATTGTTTTTAGAATATTGTTTACTAACTTTGCTGTGACGAAGCTTGGTCTTACATTTTTATGTTAGCATCATGTAAATAACTAAGGGTATGAAGGCAAATGTCTTAATTACTTAACTTGTTAAACTTAATTAGATGTAACCTTAGAAAATTGTTTTGTAAAATATTAATGCTTCAGGTGACTGTTGAATAGTACATTAGTGCGCAAAGACCTAAGAAACCTGTTATGGCGTGTGGCACATCTTGGTCTCAGTTGGTGAATCTCATGGACAGATAAGCTGCAAAGAGTTAATCAGGGCTTCCGTGGACTGCAGCCATGTTGACACATATCATTACCTGCACTCTGACCAACTGATTATTGTGAGCAGAATGACATTTCCTCATATGCTAACCAACTCAAGGTTTCTGTTTGATTACACATGTACTTGATTATTAATAATTAGCTGTTTCCAGTTTGTAGTCCATTTGAGCGTTATTCATGTTTGAACATGAACTGCATTTGCCAAAATGCAATCTCAAATCCACTGAACTGTACTCTGACAAGGATTTAGCTGTTTTTATTTTTTAATTTTTAAATGTATCTGCACATGTAAACAATGGCGTGGCCTGTGGTAGCTATCCAATGGCTACACCAAGCCCCCCAAAAATTGCCCAGGGCCTCCAGAGTTTATATCATCAGATTAGCTGATGTGTTCCCAGACTTTAAAATCAGTGGTTCACATTTGTCTTACAGTGTCCTTCACAGCCAAATATAATACTGGCTCCTAGCATGCATTAGGCCAGATGCTGCATGGGAAAATATGAAGGAGTGATGCCTGTGTGTCTGTGTGTCTATTATTAAAAATTGTTTCTAAGGCCATTATAAATATTGATATGTGCACAATTTGGAGTCTGGTGTGTAGAGTAATGTACCTTTGGCTGCTCCCTTGTATTCTCCCCAAGGGGTTGCCACAGCAGATTAATCTACATCGGTAATTTAGCAGATATTTTATGCCAGATGCCCTTCCTGACCCAACCCTCCATTGTGAGATGGGCTTGTGTCCCCACCTGGAATCAAACCAGGGACCTTTCACTAGTAAGGCAAATGTGTAAACCACTAGACTAAGGTATTTGCGTTGAATTTTTACTTGATTTACCTACAGTTAGTGTTTGGTTTTTGTTTATTTTTGCTCTCATTTTGTGAGTCTGTGATAATTTTGGAATTCAGTTCATGCAAATCAGAGTCAATTTTTAATACTTGGTTGGGCAGTAGATGCTTGGAAACATTGAGGGTCCTGTAACTCGGTTGCTGAAATGTATTTTTCCATTGCAGTATGCATTACTAATCAATGCTCAGTGTTAAAACTCCTTAAGTATTTTAATCCTACTACAACTCAAAAACCACCATCAAAAATCTAGTTAGTCAGGTGTGACTGACAGTAGATCTGCAACATAAATAATCTTTCATCGACATTTTATCGACATACCAAATCTTCGGGCTTCCCCTAACAGAGAAATGCTAATGTTGGACTTTCCTACTCATAGCAAACAGCTTTTACAAAAATGTCTTTCTCAGTTTTTCCTGAAACCTTAAATCGGCACTTTTTCTTGATTTATTTTATAGGTGACCAAGCTGACCCCTGTAAGTTCCAGGCGTGTAATGAGTATGCCGAGTGTAAAGTGAACAAGTGGTCCGGGGAGGCAGAGTGTGTCTGCAATGCTGGTTATTTCAGTGTGGATGGCCTGCCCTGCCAGAGTATCTGTGAGCTGCAGACTGACTTTTGTCTCAATGACGGCAAATGCGACGTCATCCCTGGCCAGGGAGCCATCTGCAGGTGGGCTGGTGGGGATTAGGGGAAGTGATCTGAGCGTGTGTGCGGGAAAGAGCGTCTGAGTTTGCAGATTTGTGAGGATAGTACTCCATCACATAAACACTAAGCAGATTTTCAAGTGTCATTAAAGTTCATGCAGTAGACCAGAGTCTTCTTGTTTTAAGCTGATGTACTTGGCTGGTTCATCATGCCTTTTTTTAAACTAGGCTTCCCGTAACCTAGCTGGGCTTACAAATAATAGACATAAACAAGTAAATACAATAAAGATTTTGGTTTTAAGCCTTTGTTGGCTGCAAAAAACAATTAACCCTCTTCAAAGAACTGTGTTTTGGCCGTGGTCAAAATCAGAAAATCCAAACTGTGAGTCAAACTCAAGGCTTTGGCAGTCCATATTAATGTATTCACAAGGCATTTATTACTCTGTGCATCCATGAAAATGACTACAATTTGTGGAGGCATAATTGCTAAGATGTGATTGTCATTGTGATTGACTTTCCTGCTTCAGGATTTATATTTTTAAATCTCTTTTTAATGCAAAAGGCATGATATGATTTAAAATCAGCGCGTGTCTCCATATTAGTGTATGTAAAAAGTACATAAGATGCTATACTCATAATCCACACAAGTGACAGAAACATCTCCAGTGGCTCTGTTAATGCTTTTGCATGTGGTGTGCTTTAATTTGAGTTATTATGAACAGACAGAGGTGCCTTTGTTCCAAGATGAGTGCAAACATTTGTTTCACACCCACTACCACATCATAAAACACACACGCAGCTCCAGATGCTGTTAGATTGTTGTTTACCTCACGCTGTCCAACAGAAGTATCATGTTGCTCCATGAAGACATCAAAGAAACGTGATAAGCTTTTATTGCAAAACAAAGTATTAATTATTTAATGACTCACAGAGACTAGTAGTCTTCAGTCATCACTTTTTCCATTTTTTCAGTGGAAATAAAATACATTACAACATCATGGGATGCAGCATTTTCATTTTCTGCTGTTTCCAAGAATACTTCTTCTGTTTTTCATTTTCTGAGCAGTGGAAATTATTTTATCACAGTTTTGACAAATTTCCAACTTCAACCCTAGGTGTCGTGTTGGGGAGAACTGGTGGTACAGAGGAGAACACTGTGAGGAGTACGTATCTGAGCCTCTGGTTGTCGGCATTGCAATTGCCTCTGTAGCTGGCTTCCTATTGGTGGCCTCTGGGGTCATCTTCTTCCTGGCCAGAACATTGCGGGATCAGTATGACAAGGATGAGTCAGAGGACCCTATACGGTGAGAAGTGCCAGTCAAAGACTATATATTTCCGAAAAGATCATTTCAACAACACAGAGAATATGAGGATTGTTTAATATTAATTCACTCTGAATTTCTGATGCATTTAAGAGTTTACAAGATGCTTTTATTGTTGTTTGACAGCTGCAAATGTGACTATACGTTTAGTCTTACAACCTTTCTAAAAAGCTGTTGGGTTTAGATAGAACAGCCTCCAAAGAATATAAACAGGCAAGTATCTATTAACTTCAGCAAAAAAAATGATAACATTTGGAAGACACAAGCACATGTTCAGGACTGGGAGAAAAACATCTAAGCTTTTCAATGTACTCCATACCTAATCAGTATGTATCAGTATAATGGATACTTCAAAACATAGCTTTAGTTTTTCAGTTGAAGATTCATCCACTAAAGTTCATTTAACAACACATTACTGTTGGTTTAAACTTAACAGTTTTAGTTAAGGTTTGAAACTGAATTTTGTGTGTATGGAATAGTGATATACAACCTCAATTCTAAAAAGGTTGGGATGCTGTGTAAAATAAAAACAATGCATTGATTTGTGAATCTAATAAACCAGTATTTTATTCACAAAAGAACACAGAAAACATATAAAATGCTGAAAATGAGACATTTTACTATTTCATGAAAAATACTAGTCATCAGGATTTTGATGGCAGCAACACGTCTCAAAAAAGTTGTGACACGGCCATATTTACCCCTGTGTAGCACTTTAGCAGTGTGTCTGTTCTTTTAACAACAGTGTGTAAATGTCTGGAAACTGAGGAGACCAGCTGCTGGACCTTTTTTGTCTGATATAGGATTCCACTTGCTTGACAGTCCTAGGTCTTCTATGTCATATTTTGTGTTTCATGATGCATCAAATGTTTTCAGTTAGTGAAAGGTCTGGACTGCAGGCAGGCCAGTCCAGCACCTGGACTTTTCTGCTATGAAGCCATGCTGTTGTAACAGCTGCAGTATGCGGTTTAGCATTGTCTTGTTGAAATATGCAAGGCCTTCCATGAAAAAGATGTCATCTTTAATGGAGCATATGTTGCTCTTAAACCTGTATATACTTTTCAGCATTGATGGTGCCTCTTTAGATGTGCAAGTTGCCAGTATCATAGGCACTAATGCACTCCCATACCATCAGAGATGCAGACTTTTGAACTTTTGAGTGCTGATAACAAGCCAGATGGTCCCTCTCCTCTTTAGTCCGGAAGACCTGGCATCCATGATTTCCAAACAGAATTTCAAATATCAATTCGTCTGACCGCAGAACAGTTTTCCACTTTGTCTCATTCCATTTAAATGAGCTTTGGCCCAAAGAAGATGGTGATGTTTTTGCATCATGTTCACATATGGCTTCTTCTTTGCATGACAGAGCTTTAAACTCCATTTGTGGATGGCACGGCTAACTGTGTTCACAGACAGTGATTTCTGGAAGTGCTCCTGAGCCTGTGCAGTGATTTCCATGACAGAATCATGCCTGTTTGCAATGCAGTGCTGTCCGAGGGCCTGAAGATCACTAGCATTAAGTATTAGTTTTGGCCTGTGTTCCTTGCACACAGAGATGTCTCCAGATTCTTGGAATCTTCTGCGAATAAAATATTGATTTATGAGATTTACAAATTATTACTTCGTGTTTTTATTTATATTTCAACCTTTTAGGAATTGAGATTGTACATCATTTGGCCTAAATTTATGTGAAAAATTAACACATAATTTTTTTCAGCCAGCAAAAGATGCTAACTCCGTTTTTGAATATAAGCAAACCAAAGTTTTCTGTTTGATAGTGAACAGGAATACTTAAATTTCCTGCATTTGATGACATACCCTCCTCTATGCAATCAGCTTTTGAGAAAGCCTGGTTATTTTCTCGAGGGAACAGAATCAGTTGAGAATTCCCAGGCCTGTGTCCTCGGTCAAAATTATCCACAGTACCATCTCTTTATCCTTCTAAACTTACAGCAATAGAGCCACTGTCTCCTTCTGCCTGGGCGTTTGGAGTCTGCTGTTTCAGTCTTGTCCAGCCTTGCTCTTTTCTTTATTTTCTATGGTTTTTTTTAAAGACACACATACAGATATACATCTGTGTGGGATTGATCCCAGAGCCGCTCATTGAGAGTGACTGTGCTGACCTCAGCCAGTTAGCTGATCAGATATGGCGCTGATCTATTTCTAAAAACACATTAGGTTTCTCCTAGTCTGGAGTCTGACTTGCAGGCAATCAGCTGACTTATCTAAACTTAATCATGGCGAATCCACAATAATGTCTTATTTCCTGAGACCCCCTTGGTGTTGTGGATGAGGGTAATCATTACTGCGTGACTATGAATTAGTGATGAATTGGAATGTGATAACTAAATTGTGTCTTAATAATACTCAGCCACAAAATAACTAGTCTGTTGTTTACTGACCACATTGGGCGAGCTCCATAATACTATTATTATTTAAAAAAACATGGAAAAAATGTTTTAATTCAATTATATTTTTGAGATTTTTTTATAATCAAATCCTGCCACGTTCGTCATGGTTGTCGTCACAGGATTCTAATATGCCTCACATGTTTTGGCAGTTGCTTTAATTTGGCACATACTGTATACACTATGCTCTATAGAGTGTAATCAAAGCTTCCTTATTACAAGGAGAGGTAGCTGTTTCAGTGTGTCAGAAACAGCACCCTCTCTGTAATGGACATGCGTTGCAATTATGTGTCTCTTTTACTTTGTCCTTTGTCAAACTGCAGGCTATCGTACCAGAAATTTTTTTTATACCTGTTCAGCTTCTGTTTTCATGGTATGGAGAGGCAATAATTCCATCTGTCCACGATTCACAAGAATTGCTACCCCTCCTACCTTGTTGGTTAGAATTTATTGTAGTGTTGGTCTGAATTATAATATTTATAAAATGAGTGTTTGCATGTGCTTCTCTGCCATCTATGCATAAAATCTGTTATTATGTTTATGTATAGCATAATAATGTCTTAACCTAGGTTAAGACCAGTAAAGAACTAGGGCCTGGATATGACTGCGTGAGGGCTTCTTTGACTTCTCACTGAATTTTAATGCTCATTTGATTGTGCAATACAGCCAACCATTAACAAGAAAACATGATTTTCATTCTGTATTTCACACATTACAATAACCTATGAATTGTGATGTTTTGTGAGCTGGATAAGCTACTACATTGTTGATATAATGGTTGTCAGTATTTGAAGCTTCTACTGAATAGCATTTGTCAGATTCATCCACACCTTATAGGTCGTGATAGCCCTATGGAGCTTGGCCGTTGTAAACAACAGACTCCTCAATAAGATGTGGCTACGACTTAATTATCTCATTCCCATCTATTACTACTCGTGATAATCTGTTATTGATCTTGTGGGCATGCATTACTGATTCATGGCCATGCGACAACATCTTGTTGGCATGCAATGATATTTTTTCTAGCAATGGGGCTTTTTGACTGCAACTAAATTTTTCCAGGCTTCCTACTAAATGTGTGATTTTGTTTATCACCCTTTTTGGACAATGTGACTGAGTTCACTGTTTGTCATTTTGCAGGCGAGCAGAAAGTCTCCCATCTTTAGAGAGGGCAACCAAGTACAACCCCATGTATGAGAGTGAGGCCACCACAGGCTACAGTCACTACTACCGACGCTATCCTGAAGCTCCTGTGTACAGCAGTGCCAGTGCTGAGGCCTCTACAGACTTCAGTAGCGAGGAGATACGACACATCTATGAGAACAGTGAACTGACCAAGGAGGTGGGTGTGAGAACGACTCTCCATTGTTTGAATTTGAAGAGATATCTGGGCAACATTACAGTAAAGAGGAAGTTGCTTTTTCTTAACCCTAGATTAGAAGCCAGAAGTCATTCTGAAGTCACTCTATCTACTCCCTGCACATAAAACACCCAGAGGTTTATACAGGACACTTTGAAGACTTATTGTCTTGATTTTTGTGTGAGAAAATGCTGCTGTAATTTGGACTAAGGTCTGAAAGTGACAAAAGATACATCTTTGACAACCTAATTTCAGAAGTGCAGTTGGGAAAAGTGCTTTGCTCATGTACCTGGATAGAAGTTACTGACCCAGGACAATGCTTATCACTTACCCTTGATACTTAAACATTTTACCTGTCTTTGATCTAAGTATGAAATATCTGGTTGCTAAAATTAGTTTCTTGCTTCACTTTTGGCCTTGCCTTAAAATTCTGTGTAGTCCTTTTGACTGTAAAATGTCATGTTTTGACTGAAACACAGCCTGTTGAGATTACTGTTTATCTGCCTGCGATGTTAATGTTACTTCTGGACTGATATCCTGTGTTTCTGCAGGAAATCCAAGACAGGATACGCATCATTGAGCTCTACGCTAAGGACCGGCAGTTTGCAGACTTTGTACGGCAGCATCAAGCGTAAGTGGCTCACTTGCTTTCCTCTTTTGGACCATGATGAGATAACAAAATGGGCCAGACAAACCAGGTTGTAAGGAGAAGGGGAAACTAGTTTAAGATACAGGTGGCGGACAGGACACATTTATCATTCCTAAATCGTCAACAGCCAGACCTGGAACTGATACAGTGAGGCTTAAAGAATTACGAGATGCAGACGTTCATTCCATTGCCAGTAGCCTGGTGATAGCAGTTTGCCTGTGGTAGTGATTGGTTTTAAGTCATATCTGGCAATGGATCACCTCCAAGCCAGGCTGATTTAAATCATGGGTACATGTTTATGCTGTGAATAAAGTCACTTTTTAACCTCAAAAGATTATATTTAAGGTTGCACCATGGTGGCTTAGTGGCTAGCACTTGCCTTACAGCAAGAGAAACCCGGCTTTGAACCCAAGCTGGGCCCTTCTGTGTGGAGTTTACATGTTTATGATGATGCTTGTCTGGGCCCAGGACAGAAGAGACTGACCCAGGATTTCACTTCTTGTTAAATTAAGGTTGATAATGTGTTTTTGTCTCTGTATGTTCTGCAGTGTCCTGGATACCTGTAGAGAAAGCTCCTCTACACAGATATGAAGCTGTCCTTTGAACAATGGAGGTATTTCTTCTTTGTTTGAACAGTTCTTGGGGGCTTTAGAGCTTTTTTCTAGCAATATTCCTCAATATACTTGTTAAAAATGGTAATCGAATATGAAAGGATATGTACTGTTATAAATTTAGGACTTTACAAGAAGATAATTTTGAACAGATCTTTAAAAAGATTATGATTGACATTCACTTACCCTTTTTAAAAATTTTGTATTCTAATTTAACCTTGTCAGTGAAGAAAATGCAGATCAACACATTTCGGAAAGGGGGCAGGATTTTATAGCAGATTTTATAGGGTTGTATAAGCCAAACTGTAAAACTAGATGGGAGGAAACTGAGCATGCAATGGAAAAAGATAATGATAAGTGGTCTCTTGTTTTTCCATTTTCAATGACCCATAGGTTATTGGGTCGCTGCAGATGTGGAAGAGATTAAAATTTTAAACTGGTACTGAAATTACTCAGGATGTTAATAATTTTAAGGACTTGTTCAGCATTTTGTGAAGAGTGCTTATTACCTTTCTGAGTGAGAGTTAGCTGAGAATATCCTTGATCGTCTGTGTGGTAAATGTGAAGCTGAAACATCGAGCCTGGCTCTGTCCAAAGGTAAAAATAGCCCACTAGTACTTCCAAAATCATCCAATTTATGCAATTTATCTTTCTATATTTAATAAGGACAAAAAATAACATGTAAAACATCAAATTAATGTTTTTAGAAAAGGTTATGAGCTGCACTATTACTAGTCATGGAACAGTTATGTGGTTGCTGGATCAAGCATATTTTTTATGGAGACTTCAGATTGATATCATCTAACTGTCTCCAAAAAGTGAATTTACATATTTCCAACAATTTCAAACTATTTAAGTCTGGCTCACCACTAAGCTCAGAGCATATTGCACATGAATCAAAGCAGAATAGGGCATTTCCTGAAGCTTAATGGCAAATTAATTTTGCTAAATTAAGACCGTGTACTCACAAATTAGAGATGATATGAACAAAGGTGTTCAAAAACAAAATGTAGTAGAAGGCTGTGTACTGTATATACTAAGTATGTATACTGTATGTGCACTGTATGTTTTATAATGAAATTCTTCTTATACTTTACAGAAACATGCCTCTGTTTGAAAGCGTGAAGCTCCCTGTCAAGAATTTCATCTTCTTTGCCACAATTGTCAGAGCCTGGACTGCTCTGTTCAAAAAGAACTATGTTATAGCATACTACTCTTACTAGTCTGTGTCCATCTCTGCCTGGGTGAGAGCAGAGGTGTTGACATTTTTTTCCCTCCTCCTTCAGTGCCTTCATTTAACTGGGTGAGCTTGGTGTGACATCACGGGATGTGTTTGCTGCTTATTTACTGGACATTTCCCTACAGGGAAAGTTGGACAACATTTGGTTACTTGAAATTTTGACAGACAAATAACACCAAGTAGAATTTCTATTTAGCGGCAAAATGGGTTCTTTTTGTCAGGCATATCTGTCCATTCTTAAAAGGGAAGAATGTAAACTGTGAATATGTACGTATTGTAGTTCAATTGATAATTGTTAGGGAACCTTTTACTCTTTATAGTAGGTATTCTCAGAGAAATATTGAGAGGACTACTTTTTTAGACAATGGTGCTATTTTAATTTAAGATACTCTGAAATGTAGTGGTTTTAATGATTACATCCATCCATCCTCCCACTACAACATGCCCAAAACACCTCAGGAGGTGCTCAGGAGGCATCTTAGTCAGACACATGAATCACCTTAACTTGCTCCTTTCGATGTGGAGGAGTAGCATCTTTAATGTTCACTTTTACAATTTAACAGCAAAACCAATCAATAAATTCTGAATATTAGGGTACTATTGCACATTAAAGATAGAGTTTCTGGCAAAGAGTGTGATTTCGGCAGGCAGGCTGTATGTCACCAGGTGGGCTTTAACTTGTAAACTCTGCAGAAGGAAATCAGCTGGATTTCGTGTCAGTATTCATTCATGTTATTTGGAAAATTTACTTGTGAAAGCAAAACTAGTGACAATAGAATTCTGATCATCATTGCAGAAAAAAGCTAAAAGGTTATATTTAGAAGAGCTGTCTATAGAGATTGCACTTTACCAGGTGCATCAAATAACAAAAAATAATTTTAAAAAGTGTAGGTCATCACTATGTGAAAACAATTTCTATGTGGATTTGCCTTTAGAGGTGCTCCAAGGTGAAAAATGAACAAAACCAGATAAGGGGTTTCTGCTTGTATTCAGCTTTTGTATCAACCTAAGGTAAATAGCTGCCTGCAGAATAATGTTTAGATGTACAGATATTAAATAGGTATTTATCTTCCTATCTAAATCCACAACAGAAAGCAATGTATGTGACAAAATATCTAACTATTCCTTTAAGGTGGCCAAATGTAGTGCTCTTGTAAGTGTTAGTGTTTCTGTTTCTTTTCATTAATGAGAAACTTTGGTGTTTATAATGTATGACCAGGCAGACCAGAGTGAAGAAACTACAGTGAGGGTAGAAAGGCAGAGAGCACGAACCTTCTACAGCTCTGGGATCCAGAAATAAGTGAAAATACGTTTCAGTGGAAAAATGCTTCAAGGCAAGCGGCCCAGGGATTTGACCAAATGGTGTGCTTTCAGATGTCAAATGCAATGCAACTGGAAGAAAAGAACAACTGGTGAAGCAAGCTGATAAACAACATGTGCTCTGTCTTCTGCTAAAAGAAACTTTAAGGATACTGATGATTCTTCAAAAATGATCTGTCCCTTTGTCTACCTGTTTGGTCAGAACACTCCTCCTTAACCTGAAACCTTCTGACAGACTAATTCCAGTGCTTTCTTTGCTATTCTCATTTGTTGTACTTGACCCTTCTCATCCCTCAAGTGGACCCTCACAGCTGCAGCTCATGATCTGTAGGTTACTATTATTATTTATTGTTGGACAGTTTATCCATTGATTCTGTTATAGGAGATCACAATAAGATAAGGTCATATAGAGATAATGTTCTAGCTTCTTGTTTACATTACATGTCCTTTTCTCTTCTTTTAGGCGTCTACACAAGTGAAAAACTGTTGAAAAAGACTCTTGTGATAATGTCATGCCTTTTGTTACTTGTGTTCAATTTTATTTGTACATGTATGTTTTTTTTGTTTCCATACAGTCTTTGTCACTGTCCTTTAACATCTGCTACCTGGACAAACAAGCCAATAATCACATACAGTTTTTGGTCATGAAAATAGCACTTGTACTGTAGGATGTAAATTGTGAGTGTTTGCAATGTTTCAGTGTAGAAACATTTTCTTTTTATACTGATGACACTGTGTTAACTCTGTTATCATACTGTGCAGCTCTGTAAATGACTAATAAAGTGTTACGCGTATAAAAATAAAATATTTTATTATAAAATGCATGAGTCTGGTTCAGTGTGAAATATGAAGAAACACATTTCCTAAAGCATTTTCATTTTGTACAACTATTTTTCACTGTATCTTACGCTCATGTACGTTATCTTTACAAGATTTTATCTGTGCCATCTACCTGCGAATTATGATGTATTGTTGTAGATTTGACTGCCAAATGTAAATCTAGCAGCAAATACAACAGTTCAGTAAGGACTAATGTAGTCAAAAGAAGATTGTCATTTGTATCTGTGGTAATTTCAATTTGGCGGCACTGTCCTAGGACAGAACAGCATCAAGACCCTATACAGAACCAATCTTGCTGAGTTCCACACCTAACACGCAGACATGACACTGGTAAAGTGAGACACAACATAAAAAGGAGGAGGTGGGTTGCAAAGTCATTTGCAGATATGCAGCAGCTGTTGACAGACAGGCTAAAGCAGCCTAAACTGGATGCCAGTGAATTGCCAGTTGGCTATGAAGAAGGAATGTAGAAGAAGCTGAGTTGCTGCCTGATGTGGACTGGCATTGAGATCAGCTTTTATCAGATGATCTGTCTGGTCTTAGAGGTGAGATTGATGCTGTCTGTCTGGACTACGCTTAACAAAATGCTGCCTACATGTTAATATAGCTGTTATGACAGCATTCCTATAATAGACGATAATGCTAAAACTCTGAAAGCACAGCGATTCAGTATAATTGATCACGTTTGCCTCTGAGACTTAGAATGTTTTGCTGTGAAAAATTAAATATTAAGGACAATAAACATTCTTATGTCCGTATGAGAGTGCATTCTGCTCTTTCTCATTGAGCCACTGATGTGTTGGCTCTCCCAGATGTTTTGAAGAGCAGATTAACCTCAGCATTATCGGTTTGTCTGCTGCCTGCGAGTTTCTAAAATAGTATATGAGTAATTAGCCTTTGACACACACATATACAGATGTGCCAGATTGTGGCTATTTAATTTAATGCTTATTCACATGTCCACGCCATTGGGTAAACATACCATTGGTCTGGTGAAACAATATGTTACTGAACAGTATGAATGTACTGCATGCATAAAACATTGGCTCCAGCTGCCCCCTTTTTGTTATGTTGGGAGTATGAGTATTGTTCCAGAGGTTTGGATTATATTTGGTGTGGTTTGGTGAGATCAGTGGGTGTGTTAGTGGCCAACCATAACGTCATTTAATTTTAATATTAGAAAATCTAAATTGCCATGGTAATCGAGCAGGAGGGTGTGTCAACTTTGGGTCTCATCATTTAAAATTTTAATGACAGATGAAGAATGGGAAGGAACACTGAATGGCTCCAGATTGTTCCAGTTTGGACTGTTTACTGGTCTGATATTACTTCATAGCAGGACAACATGGGTGAAAAAGGGAAAACACTAAGCAATTTGAGTAGACAATTGACAAACACATGAAAAGTTCCAGCAGTGCGGGATGCCCCTGAACCATTGTGGTTGACGTCGGTTCATTTTCCTGCCAATTATTTGGGTGTGTAATTTATGACAAACCAATTTCTTTGGAAACAAGTTCTAACTTATGTACGGAGATGTCATAACCTTGCTGTATGAGTAATAATAGTAAAATTCAGAGTAATACATTCTCTTTTTCTTCTGACGATATGGTGGCTTTGAGTCAAGACCCGGGGGTCTCAGTGCCTATAAAATGTGAAAATAAAAATGTGGAAATACGTCATTCAGTCTCTAGACTGAATCTTCTTCTTCCGGCTTCCAATAGGGGTCCCCACAGCTGATGATCCACTTCCATCTCACCCTGTTCCTTCCATACTCTTCCCTCACACCAACCCTCTCCATGTCCTCCTTCACTACATCCATGAACCTTCTCTGCAGTCTTCCTCTTCTCCTCCTGCCTGGCAGCTCCATCTTTAACATCTTTTGTCCAGTATATCCACTATTCATCCTCTGCACATGTCCAAATCATCTCAGCCTCTTGACTTTATCTCCAAACCGCTCAACCTGAGCTGTCCCTCTGATGTATTCATTTCTAATCCTGTCCATCCTGGTCACTCTCCGGGAAAATCTCAACATCTTCAGTTCTGCCACCTGCTGTGTTTTGTCTGTGCCACTGTCTTCAAACCATACATCATAGCAAGTTTCACTACCGTCTTGTAAACCTTCCCTTTCACTCTTGCTACTATCCTTCTGTCACAAAGTATACCTGACACTCGTCTCCACCCACTCCACCCTGCCTGCACTCTATTCTTCACCTCTCTTGTGCTCTGTTCATTGCACCTAACTCCCTCTCATTCAAACATGTATTCTATCTTGCTTCTACTGACTTTCATTCTTCTTCTCTCCAGTGCATACCTCCACCTCTCCTAGCTCTCTTTCACCTCCTCCCTACTGGTCATTGTGCCTGAGGTCACCTGACCCTCCTGGGGGTTGGGGAATGAGCATCTTTGAATCAGTAATTAATCATCAGTAATAAATGGGCATCCTCTCTTCATGTGTCTTCTTCAAGAACAGCATGTAATCCTACTGCTACAACCTGTAAGTCTGCAGAGGTGTTAGTGAATATCTAATGGTCTGCCACTCTTTTCCTCATGTCTGTGCAATCTCTTGTTAAGAGTCTTATAAAAGTCTTCTGATTTATAAGCAGATAAATAACAGAGCTAGTGGGAAGTGCAACTGTGTTCCTCACCGGCACCTTATGAAACACATCGAAGAAATTCCTGAGTTTATCTTTCGTACCTGTGTTTCATGAAACAGTTTCACACTAACTGAATTTGTTTCCTTCAGACAAGCTGATGACACTTAACATTTGTAATCATTGTTCTTTAAGCTGTTTAGGAAGGTTTTTGTCATTAAACATCATATAAAATTGTGGTGCGGGCAGGCAGATCAGCTTTAATGACATTTCACTGCAAAAAGTAAAGTTACATGGAAGCCTTTTTAATTTTTTTTTTCAACTTTGCAAAGATTCAAATAGGGCTGCACCGGAATGCTAGAATATTTGGATATTGCTTTGTTGTCAATTTTGGAATTTGAATACTCAAAACATTTTTTTAAAATGTGGAAATATGTACCATCTCAACACCTGATATCCTTCTCAGTCTCAGCAATGATCACCACACTTCAGTTCTCTCCATTGTTGCAAAGGTATTGATGCTGCTGCTATATTTAACACATTTTATGCTCTTTTAGGTTCTTCCCTCCCAAAATATAGCTCCTAGAGAAAAATCTATAGATGCTACAGCTTTGCAACACAGGTCTTGTTCTCCTTACACATCTCTCTCCTTGTTTCAGTGAAGTACCCAAACATCAGGCTTCAGGCTGTGCCTGTGTGTGTGTGTGTGTGTGTGTGGGTGGGTACTACAGAAAACTAATGGAGAATATTGCTTTGCTCTCCCACAACAGTCCTGCTCAGACTGTGAGGCACAAATCTCTCTCCTGCTGGACCATTTAGAGAGCAACAGCACCAAATAGAGTTTGTGAAAATCTCTGGAGCTGGAAAAAGGAAAAAAAAAAGGTATTTGGGACAACCCCAGACTTTTATGATCAATTCTTATAATCCTTTATCACTTGTAATAGCAATTTCCTTTTGTTTACAGTTCAGTCTCTCCTGATCTTTTCACCAGGTCCCCTCTTATCTCCTTTTTTGTTCATTGCATGCCTATAATGTTTTCCAGTATGTCTTTTGTGGGGTGTGTCAGAAGGATGGAAGGGGAGAGCGAATCAGATCAAGGAAAAAGATTCTGAAAAGGCACATGGCTGGATTACATTTCCCTTTAAGTGCACGTGCCTCACACGCAGTGTCATGCATGTAATGGGTGACCGAGAGTTTATTGGCTGATGCATCACCTTTAACTTTTCCCAGTACTGGCCTGATAAACGTTGCTACAGGCCATAGCCTGCCTAATATTGAATACAGACCAAGAACCTTACAAACTGCTGTGACTGAATTAGCAGTGTTTTGGTCTCTTTCATCCCTCTCAAAGCATACAAACTTGGTACCAGCAAATGAACTTGGTGAGGCATCTGGCTGCCTTAAGTGTGCAGTATTATAATTATTTTTAGTCTCTAAAGATATTATGGAGTGATGCTTCTATGTGCAGGTCTGTGTTTTGCTTGTATCATGCATGTACACTACTGCTCAAAAGTTTGGGATTACTTGTAAATTCTCATGTTTTCCATGAAAACACTCATGAAATTAGTCTGAATAGGAAATATGGCAAATGAACAGGACATGCTGACATGTCAGAGTTAGAAATATTGATTTTAATGGAAACGATGAATGTGTTCTTAAAACTTTGCCTTCATCCAAAAAATCACAGGCAACCATAAAGCTTAATCAAAAATAAAAAGAATACAAAATCCGTTGTAAAATGATTGAAGATTCAATGAGCTATAATGATTTTAATGTGCATAGACCTTCAGTCTCCATAAACATGTACTAGTAGATGTACAGTAGCTTCCCTGCGGTAATATAAAGGCCACAGGGAAGCATAAGATTTAATTTCAGTTTGTGAAGCTCATAAAATGCAGTCTGTTATAACAGTAAATGTGATTAATTTGACTGAGATATACAAGCAAATAACAGTGTCTCATGCATCCTTTGATTACAGTTTGCAAAGTGAAGGAGTTAGGGAATGGACCAAAAAAATGTGAGGTACACAGCATGTATTGCATGCAATGAAAGCTATTCAGAATATTTGGACTAGTTTTGTGCTACATATAATTCATTGTAGTTGTTAAGCTATCTGCCTTGGATGTTACTAAACAAGAGTTATGCGGACCTCTGGAGATGCATTTCACATAATGGTGTGTTGATTTCATTTTCCTTTTTTTTAGCCTGGGTCTGCTTTCTCATGCACAATTCCCTCTCTGAGCATAGTTCCAGTGTTTTGACAATTAAAATGATGTATCACAGTTTGTGATAGTTAGATTCTTTTTTCTTGCTTGGCAGTCACTGCCAAGGGTTTCACTCTCTGTCACCCTGAGACCTGATGTTTTGTGAGGTAACTTCTCTGAGTGTGATTTATACCATGCAGATGTTCTGGGAAAAGCTCTTGGGAAGTAGTTCAGCATCTGCGTGATGAGTGTAATGCCATTAGTATTGATACAGAGGTGTCCAAAGAAGTCAGAAAGGAAAACACTTATGGTACTGCTATTGCACTGCAATGAAAAGTTATTTTCTGCTTTTTTTGTGATGTGATTCCATCCTTTGAGCATCCAGAAAAGGCAGATGGTCAAGCTTTTTGGTCACAATATACCCTTGTCGGATGAACACAAGCAGCACTCTGAGTGATGGTAAAGCTGTGTCTACACAGAAAGTACTGTGCTTTCCAGTCGTTAATCTTACACAAGCCCGATGCTCCACTCCAGCTGTCTACCCAGGTGGTATAGATTTTACAGCAGATTTGACCTTGCAGGAAATGATTTTTCCTTGATCACATTAAGTGATGTTATTCATTTCCGTGTAGTAAGCGATGTTTTAAGATTAACTGCTATACCTTCAGTACAGAAGCTCAGGTTTATCTTAAAACACAAGGCTTTCTGTCAGAGAGAGCTCTTAATGTTATCCTTCTTTAATCAGGGGTAGATTCAAACCAGGATTTTTGGCAGCAACACTAACCAGCTGACTATTTTTCAGTATGAGATTTTTTGGCACTGTTTGTTCCTTTGTTTTGGTGATTGTTGGTATGTTGTTCAAACACTAATGGCTCAGTCACAGGCTGGAAGAGCCACAGGTTAAAAAAATCTTTGATGTGGTGAGGCATTTGTCCCCAATGACATAAAAAAATGCAAAATGAATATTTTTTTCCAACCCTTTTTCCAATTATGTTCCTTTTCTGTTACAAGTGTGTAATGGAGCCTTTGCATTATTTATAACTGAAGTGGAAATGCTAAATCAAGAGTGTGAAAAACATGATCTCAGCTGTCTTGTTCCAGACTTTCTGTCAGCAGAGTCCTCTGCAGGGATGGGTGGGAACGAATGGTTTGCAGGGGAAAGGATGTCACAGAAAAACCTCTTCTGGCCCATCAACACCTCAAATTATGGAGGGAAACAGGTATTCCTTGTTTGGATTAGGAGGAAGCTGCTCACATAGTCCCTGAGCTCAGTCTCATGTCCTTAAGATTTTAGTGACTACACCGTTAAATACTGAAAACAGAGGAAAGATGCATTCTCTTGTGAAAAATGAAGGTGAGATTATAGTTGTAAAGCACAGGTTTTATGACATTTGGATCTTTGCTGTTCTGGTTGCAGCAATCTGTTCCATGCTGAATGTTAATGAGGGAAGACTGTCACACATGGATCAAAGTTTCAAACAGCCTTCCTTTTTTTAGACAGCTTTCTGTGTGGAATTAGAAAATTCTGCCTTTGCTAAGTACAGTTCATTTGTGACAAAACAGTATTTAAACTTGAAGTCAAAAGACTGTCAAAGCCAAAGTTGAGCTTCTGTTTGCTATGATAGACTTTTGACCTTGACTGCTTATGCAAAACCAGAGAGCCAATCATGACATCTCATGCTGATATCAGTTAACATTTGTTTTACCACAATTTTTGGAAAAAAATCAACAATGTTCCCCAGTGTTTATTATCATTATTGTCATACCAATATATCAACCTTATATCATGTTAGGGTGATGGTCATGAGTTTATTGGTCATGATCATGAAGGGAGTGGTCCTCCCTCCTACATGAGGAAGACGTGGTTGGGGCTTTTCTATCACCTATAGCTAACATCAGCAAAATGATTAACACAATGGCATACTGATGCTTTCACATATCTTCATGCTTTTTATGGCTGTGGCTACTACTGCCCATTTAAAGCAATGGAGAGTGCACAAAAGAGGTGAAGAATAGAGTGCAGCCAGGGTGGAGTGGATGGAAACAAGTGTCAGGGGTGCGTTGTGAAGGAAGGATAGTAGCAAGAGTGAAAGGGAAAGTTTACAAGATGATAGTGAGACCAGTTGTGATATATGGTTTGAAGACAGTGGCACTGACAAAAAGACAGGAGCTGGTGGTGGCAGAGTTGATGATGCTGAGCTTTTATCTGGGAGTGACCAGGATGGACTGGATTAGAAATGAGTACATCAGAGGGACAGCTCAGAATGAGCCATTTGGATGAAGCAAGGTTGGTCTGGACATGTTCAGAGGAAAGATAGTGGATATATTGAACAAAGGGTGCTGAAGATGGAGCTGCCAGCAGGAGGAAAAGTGGAAGACCACACACAGAGAAAGTTTATGGATGTGGTTAAAAAGGACACACTGAGGGTTGGTGTGACAAAAGAGGATGGGAGGGACAGGGTGAGATGGAGGCAGGTGATCCCTAAAGGGAGCAACAAAACAAAGAAGAAGAAGGTTACTACTGGGTTATTACTAGGAACGAAGAAGGTCAAAAGGTTCAACATTAAGCCTGATGTTACCACTGGAGGTAGCCAAAAATCTGGCAAGGATACTGGTGAAGAACCGGGTCTTAAGATTGCGGGAGCTGATGGAGATTGGATGCAGGTGTGTCTGCCTCAGGTGGAGATGACGAGCCCCCAGGAAGAACCAATCCAGGAATGAAGCAGCAGACCACAGGGGAGGGGCAGCAACCCAGGCCATGACAGCTTGTGCTGTACAGCCAACCAATGGCAAGAAAACTTATCACTTTCTTTCTGTACTTCACACATTACAATAGCCTGTGATTTGTGATGGATTGTGAACTATATGAGCTACAATATCACTGATGTTCTGGTTAACAAAAACAATGATTGTAATGTAAGCACAAAGGGAAAAACAACTGTTGAATAAAAATTCACATTAGTTTCCTTTCTTAAAAAATTACAACTCCTGTCTCCTATCCTATCCTATCTACATATGACATGTAAGATGATATTTAGATAATACATTTGTTGACATATCTGCATTAAATAGCTTTTACTAAACATTTACTCATCAAGGATGAAGAAGAACTGACTTCCTGCAAAGTAAAATCTATCCACATTTTTTGTCCAGTACTTAAAAATGGCTTTGATGCAGTTTACATGGTTCCATAACACATTTTTGTTGTGATTTAGTACAGGAAGCTTGACTTTTTGGGATATTTCTCGTTTTCCCCTATTTTTTTTTTGATTTTCACATCTGTCAGCCAGTACTGTTTTCTCAGCACTTGAGCAGCTTCATGCCCTGGGCCTGACCATGTGTTTTTTTGTACAGTTTGGCAGGCTTTTGAGCTGATACAGGCACACTAAATAATTTATATCATAAAATATATTCAATTATGTTAACCCTAGTACTGCCAGCTATACGACCAGCTAGATGACCGGCAGTGAATGAAAACACTGGAAGTGATCAATATATAGACGTATACGAAACTTATCTGGGACATCAATATATTGAGGTCCTGCATTACTAGGGTTAAAGTCCACTAGTGATCAAAAGAAGTTTTCAGTCAGCCATTTTTGTTAAGTGTCTGGTTATTTTAAAGCAGAATGAAAACTAACTACAGGAGACCCTAGAGGTATACTACTAAACATCCTCATGCTGTACCTATTTGAGATAAAAAACATATTTGGTGAGACAGTTTATATGGCAAATTTGGCCATAATGATAGTTTTGTCTTTATTTCCACCCAAAATATGGAGAGTTGTGTTGATTAAAGTGTTAGTATTAACAGGCAGTACTGGTGTTAGTGAGCATATAAGTGAAATTTTCTGTCATTTGGGCCAAATGGCTCAATGTGTAGTAAAGGGATAAAAGTTATAATTAGAAAACACATATAAATACTCAACTCACATAAAAATATGGAACTATTACAATAAAGACTACTTATTTGAAGGAATTGAGCATAGTTATTTTTAAGTGCAGAGTTTGAGTAATAAAATATTTGACAATTAGAGAGAGAAAGACACAGAGTGGACGAAGTACACAGGACCTAATATCAATATTGGTATTTATAAAATTCTAATAATACTTTTCCCTAGATAATACTTTTACTTAGAGAGCGAGTAGACTTATTAAAATGGTGGGAAAAAGAGCACACTAAACTAGTCTTTGTACTTGGTAAAGTCTACATCCTCCATGGTGTTTAACCAAGACCGAAACAAAGAATGGCCAGCTGACGTGCATGTTAGCTTGATATTAGTTAAACATGCATGTTTGCCACAGATGAATTAATTGTATATGGAACAAAAAGAGCATAGACTAGGGAGTCTACTGTGTGCCAGGTTAAACAGTGTTGTGTAGCAGATGAAGAGGAGACAGATCAGATCATGCTCATATCGTGCTTGGTACCAGGACAACTTTATAACCGGGGGAGCCATCCATATTTGTGCTTACCTCAAAGGAACGTTTGTGTTCAAGAATCATTTTATATTATCCTTTCATTAAAGGCACTTTCAGCTTCTCTGTCTTCCCCAAGGACTCCCAAACTGGATGAATCTGCCTTTCCTGACATAGCCTTCCCATTTACACAGTCTTGAGACAGGAACTAGGAGCACATTGGTTTGTGACCCCCCTATGCTAGGATTGTGCCTACAAATTGAAACAAAGCGTTCTCAACTGAGAGAAGAGTAAGAATTCTTGGAAAAAAACCCAAACAAAAACATGGCAAGAGTACAAGTCAAATTCCTGGTCTCTTGCTTCAAGGACCACCTTTTTTTTGTACTGAGCTGTTAGCTACTAAACTGTTCTCAACACAGTTTATATAATGCTGACATCCAGATTAAGCCCTCCTTGACCTTGTGCTTTCCAGCATCTCATGCGATACCACAAAGTATACAATTCCACGAAAATAATGGGGTTGTTGGAGCCCACATCTTTATTTTGCAAGGCTAATTCAAATGCACGATGATACTTTACACAGACGAGATAGGATATGGTGCTTTATGCTCCCCTTGGGCTATCCCGTAGCTCCCACTCAACTGTGTGGCAATGGTAATACTGACCGTCCCAAAAAGTTGACAGTTTCAGACAACTGTCCAAGTGCGTCTTTAATGTCTCATGCTTTTTCACCTTCTCTGAGAGATGATCGCGATACCTGTAGTTTTGCAGGTCTGTGCACTGCACTGTTTGTGATGTCATCGGGATGGAAAAGAATGCAGAGGTAGCAGAACAAATCATTAGCCACTTCACAGTTCATATAAGCTCTGTGAAAACACCAACTGTACTACTTTGTAGATACTTGCTTTCTGTTTAAATTTGGTCTGGGTGGTCCTAATTATTTTTTCTCAGTTTATCCGGATCACTAGGATGACTGGATGTTATTTCTTACATAGACATGACTGAGTTACTGTGAGCTGAGGCAACAGCTTCAGCCATGTAGACCTTGACAGAGTGCTTGCTAGCTGCTGCACAGGTTCAGCATTAAGTTATGGATAACACAATCACATTAAGGCAAGCCCATCCAGAACCCACAGGGATTACATTGCAGTAGCTGCAACTTGCAACTCAACTAGACTGAAATTGCTCCAAAGGTACGGTACTTCACCCTACTACTTGATTTTGAATGCACTATGATGCATTAAGGACCAAAACAGACCCTTAGGTAAGTGAAAACTAGAATGACACAGTCACTGTGAAGAATTTTTCCCTCCTTTTGATCCTTTGGTGGGACGTCTCCTGATTGTCCCAGGGAACAAACCTCCCATGCATCCAGAGGCAGAGAAATAATTGTTTTGAGAGTCCAGGCACATAAAGTTAACTAAACAACAATTGAGAGAATTTCTCACAATTTAGAGATAGCTAAGTATAAATGGCTTGAAAGTGTCAGCATCATCAACATCCATCAGTTTACGGTGCAGTTTTTGCCTTCATGCCAGATGCTATCTCCCCAGTTTATACCGTTTTATACTTTGAACATGAAGAAAACATCAGGGTTTTTTTCACCCATGTTTGCTCAGTGTAAACCCAGATAGCTAGATCCCAGGTTGGGCAATTCTTGTGTTACAGCAGCCATTAAACACCATTACAACACCATTACACCTAGCATATAAACAGTAAGTCAGGATCAACAAAAATAAGATGAATATAAAAATATGAATTACAATAATAATATGCAATATACAATAATAATATATTGTCAAGATATACAGAATATACCAGAGCATAATATAAAAGAACAAAGACTATGTGAGATATAAAATATCCTACAATAAATCGAGATACACTGTACATAGACAAACAGAAGAAGAAGTTAGGAAACTAGACAGAACCTACGCAGAGTGTTCTCTGTTCATCAGAGGTGAGGTGTTATAGAGAGCTATTGCCTGGGGCAGGAAAAGATCTTCTGTAGCGATTCTTGTGATAGCAAAGCTTAATCAGTCCATGAAAAAAGAGCTCCACTGTCTGTCCAGTGTGAGGCAGAGAGGGTGATCAGAATTAACCATGATGGATAAAAATTTGTCCATTGTCCATTTCTCTACAACAGATTCAGAAGTGTACAGTTTGAGTCTGATGACAGATACAGCCTTCCTAATGAGTTTATTCCGTCGGTTTGTGTTGCTGGCTCTGATGATGCTTCCCCAGCAGACCACAGTGAAGTAGAGTGCACTATCCGCAACAGATTTATAAGAGGATCTCAGTTTCCTCAGGAAATAGAGTCTGCTCATCCCCTTCTTGTATACAGCCTCTGTATTAACCTTCCAGTTCAGCCCATTATTGATGTGCACTCCAAGGTACTTGTAGTCATCCACCATATCAACATCATCCTCCAGTATTCACAGGGGCTGTGGCTGGCTTCTTCTTCTTCCTAATGTCAATCACCATCTCCCCATTTTTGGTCATGTTCAGCATTAGGTGATTCTTACCAGCCCACTCCAAAAAATCATTCACAAGTGCTCTGTACTCCTCCTCTTGTACATCCTCTATACACTCAACCACTGTAGTCATCAGAAAACATCTGAAAGTGGCATGACCCAGAGTCTTATTGGAAGTCAGTGGTGTACAGGGTGAAAAGGAAGGGAGACAGCACAGTCCCCTGTGGAACTCCTGTACTACTCATCACCATGTCTGACAGAACTCTGCCCACTTGGACAAAATGTGGTCTGTCTGTCAGGTAGACAGTAATCCAGGAGATGGTGGGTGTGTTCATGTTCATTGTCTGCAGTTTCTCCCTCAGTAGCTCTGGCTGGATGATTTTGAATGCACTGGAGAAATCAAGGAAAGTGATTCTTGCAGTGCCACCAGGCCCATCCAGAAATGAGTGGGCTCACTGTAGCAGATAGATAACAGCATCATCCCCTCCCAGATGAGGCTGGTAAGCAAACTGCAGAGGGTCCAACAATGATTTTACATGTAGTCTCTGTTGATCCAAGACCAGTCTCTCCAGTACCTTCATCATGTGGGACGTGAAGGCCACTAAACAGTAATCATTGAGATCAGATGGTGTCAACTTCTTGGGGACTGGAACAAGGCAGGACATCTTCCACAGCAATGCTATTCTCTCTTGCCTCAGGCTCAGCTTTCAAAGATGATGTAGAACACCAGACAGCTGGCCCACACAGGTCCTCAGAACCCTAAGACTAATACAGTTAAGTGTTGATGTCCTCCCCATGTGATTCACAGAGCACATCCCATTCAACAGACTCAAAGCAGTCCGGCAATGCCTCATTCACCTCCTGAGTTCACATCCTCACTGTCTTTGTAGGTACAGGCTGCCACTGGACAAGAGAGACATACAGTGGGTACGGAAAGTATTCAGACCCCTTTAAATTTTTCACTCTTTGTGTCATTGCAGCCATTTGCCAAAATCAAAAAAGTTCATTTTATTTCTCATTAATGTACACTCAGCACCCCATCTTGACAGGAAAAAACCAGAAATGTAGAAATTTTTGCAAATGTATTAAAAAAGAAAAACTGAAATATCACATGGTCATAAGTATTCAGACCCTTTGCAGTGACACTCATATTTAACTCACATGCTGTCCATTTCTTCTGATCCTCCTTGAGATGG
>VUQH01080176.1:0-12641 GCA_015106775.1 Etroplus canarensis | reverse complement strand
AAGAAAGGATGAGGAGCAGGATCAGACTGAAATCAAAGTCATCACTCCACAAATCAACAGATGAATGAAGAGCAGAAGCCACAAGTGGTACCAGAGAAGCGGCGGTATGGTGTCGCCTTTGCCATGCTGCCACATCCAAAGTCGATGACTCGCACTCGAGGGCCATCGGAGCGGCTTTCAATGAGGACATTTTCAGCCTTGATGTCCCGATGGAAGACTTGCCTGGCGTGCATTTTTGAGGCTGCGTCCACCAGCTGCTTCATGACGTTCTGACACACAAAGAGAAACAGTTAGAGAGCTGCAAAGGGACTCATTCCTGTCAGTGTCTCACACTCCAACAAACAAGCTCTGTGGATCATTTGTGGGCCTCTCTACAACTCTCTACTACCTTCACCCACATTCAATACCTTAGCAACGTCTTCCTCCAGGGGTCCACTGTTGTTCTCCACGTAGGTCAGCAGGCTTACACAGGGGTCTGGTCTCTCCATCACCACAACATCCTCCTGCTCCAGGTCATACCAGTCCAGTAATGATACAACTGCAGATTTGCCCACTTACAACGAGTGAAAAACGACAACTAAAAAAGTGAGATCAAGGATTTACACTTAGTGGCCACTTTATGAAGCATCACTGTTCAGCTGCACATTCATGCAGATATCATGTGATCAGTCAATCACATGGCAGCAATTCTTCCCAATAACTTAGTGGCCACTTCATTAGGTATGCCACCTGTGGAAATATGTGTAGTGTGCCAAAACCAAGAGCTTCCTCACGTTGCGTCAAATTTAGTTGTATTTTTTTCTCTTCAGTGAGGTGTATTAAAGAAATCTATATTTGAAAACTTCGCAAATGTAGTTTTTTCAGAACTGTGGGAAGCAGAACTAGCTTAACACCAATCATCAACATTTTTATGTATCAGATAATCCTGCATTGTAAGTCAGCAACATCTGCATATTTCAGCATCCAGGAATATTAGCTTTCATTTGGGGTTTTATTTCTGACCCACCTGTTGAGTGTAAGCCCAATTAGCTCTGCTTTGTTCTCCATAAGTTTGAATGCAGTTTGTAGGGCATATAAAACTGTAGGAATAATAAAAGCAACACAGAGCTGTCAAAGACACTGAGTTTGTTTCTAGCAGAACACCCTTCCAATCACACATTTGATCCACTCATAATTATTTGGCTCTTCTTGGCCAACTCAGGGCACCGTAAGGAGCTGAAAACACATCAACAAATCACCGTAAACGCTTTCAGGACAGTTAGCACCAAGTTTCCTGCTGACACTCCTCAACAGTTATGTCCATTTATTTAGACATGTTGGTGTTTACATGATAAAATACAAAACATTCACAGATGTTTCAGCTTTATTTTTGGTCTATATCAGCTAACAGTAGGAGTGAGAAGCATCTCTTTTTTACATTTTATATTGACCTCCATGAGGAGGTTCTGTTGTCATCAGCGGTCGTTTCCCTGTCAGTGTGTGTTTGCTCCTCTGTATGCAGCTTAATGAAATTGTTTTTGAAGGGTTGGGCTTTTGAAAAAGTAAGAAATCTTTAAATTTTAGAGGTAATCCAATCATGATCCGTATCCAGGAAATTTTTAAAACCTACCGTTACATTTGTGGGGCACGGCGAACCTGGCCTCACCTGCTTAGATCTGTGACATGCTGTCTCCTACCTGAGGAGGTGGTTATGGATGGACTGTTTGGAGAAGACTGCTCTCACCCAGTCTTTTCACCTCCTCCTCCTCCTCTGCCACCTCCGGATTCCACTCAACAACCCAGCTCATCTGCTTCTCCACAGCCCAGCTCCGCTTCTCATTCACAGCCGGAGGCTGGCAGGTCCTCCGCACCTCCCCGACCCTGCTCTCCTGCCTTGCCACAGGATGTGGTGGAGGAAACCCGGTCCAACCAGGAGGAGGCATTCCTGTCTGGTGCTGCATCAGAACAGCCACCCAGTTCTTCTATGTGCGGAGCAGTAGGACCTGGACCAGCACCTTCCCCCAGGAAATGATGACACCTGTGTCGCCGCTGCTGCACCTCATTGGAGGTGGTATCTTCAATTCAATTCAATTTTATTTCACAAAACCCGCCTCAAGGTTCTTTACACTGTAAGGTAAAGACCCTACAGTATTAGAGAGAAAACCCCAACAGTCAGACTTTCATCCTGGAGCTGGTTCTGGTGTTCTCAGCCCCTCCTGAGCCCAACCTGCAGGAGCAGCCCGAGCCTTTTGTTTCTGGATTAGAGCCCCCCCCTTTCCGTTTCTGGGTTAGGGCCTCCTGAGTTTATGTCTGAGCCCTGAGCCCTCAGCTTCTGTGCCTGAGCCTCACCCTGGCCTCCCAAGAGCCAGCCTCTGCATCTTCGCCGGCCCCCACGCTGGACATCCGAGAGATGGTTTTTGCGTCATCATCGCCAACCACCAGAAAGGTGGTCTGTACTGCTCTCGCTGGCACTTTGAGATGTGGTTTCTGCTCCATCATTGCTAGCCTACCGAAAGGTGGTCTCCAGTGGCTCCCATGCCAGCTGCTCGAGAAATGGTCTCTTCTTTTTTGCTGCTGGCCGCCCAAGAGGTGGTCTGACCTTTTGTTGCAGGCCCGATGTCAGTCGCCTCATAAGTGGTCCCTACTCCACCTTCTTCGGCCTCCTGAGCAGCCCCTTCTTGGACTTTGTTTGCTCCCTTTTGTTTTGGGTTTGTTAGCTTCCTGTGGCTTTAGTGTAGGACGCAACTGAGTAAGTGTCAAGAAAATCCTACGAGGGCAGCTGAACTTTATCTGAGGTTAAGCAGAGTCAGTCTAATTGATGGCAGGTGTGTACCCAAAAATACTGAGTGTTGTTATTTTCATATATAAACACCTAACGTCACTGTTACATAAATATATCCAGTCAAATGAAATGACTAATGACCTTAAATTCCATCCATAAGATGACATCAAAAATCAGACATTCTTAACGTTTTGCTTTTCATGACACAGAAGAGAGGCAGAGTGCAGTGAACGAGGGAGCACAAAACACACAAATTTATTCAACTTTATTTCCAAACATTTATTTAAGTAGTTTAAATGAAAACGGTATCATGTGTTTTCCATACTGCAAGGGGAAAACTGAAACTTCTGAATGCAGATCAATATGTAGAAAACTAAACTGCTAAAAGGGAAATAACATTACAGAATACCATTTTCCAATCAAAAAAAGGCAGAATATATTTAAAAAGGATAAAAACCAGAGGAACCTGTAATGTAGCTGCCAAAAATAAATGTTTTCTGAGAATGCACACAAAACCAGAACAGGTTAAACTCAAAAGGAAGTGGACCCTGTCAGTTCCCACAGAAGGTGGCAGAATTAAAATAAAAAGCTGCGAGCAAAGGAGAAGAGCTCAACTATTCACACAATCAGCTCAAAGTAGCTCCACAAACCCCGACAAATCACAACAAAACACGACGACGCCAAAAGACGGCTGTGGACGTCAAAAACTGAATCACTTTCTATGATTTCACCGCTGAAAAAATTTTAAGGTTTTATCTGTGCAAAATCTAACAGTTCGAAAGGCTAAACAGGGGGATATGTTGAAAACTTTTTGTTAACAACAAAAACAGCTGTTTTATGCAAATACACCGCTCAGACTGATACCAAGACGTAACTATGACTTGTCAATGAGAAACCAACTCTCAAAGCCAAACTTAAAGTCGTGCATCCGCGGCTGCTCCGCTTTTCGCTTAAAGCCGTCTCTCTGCTGAAAACCTCAGAGAGCAGAGCTTTCTCACTTGGGCAACAAACGCAGCTTCCCATCCAGGCCAGGATCGGGAGATAACAGGCAGCGCGGACAGAAGTGGAAAATATATTGACAGAGCTGACAATCTGTGTCATCTGTTACAAACAAATTAAAAAGAAATGAAGGAGGAGAGGACGAGACCTTTAAGTCAAGAAACAAAAGCATTATGATTTGTGTCAGAGCAAAGAGTCCATGAGAGAGTCGGGAACATCCTTCGCCCTCTATAAACGCGTCTAGTACTGAATATCTGCAGCAGCATGTTCGTGTGCTGTTTGGAGGAGCAGAAATGAGATGATTTAACTCAGATTCCAGTCCTTCTTCCCGTCCTGTGAACAATAACAATCCCACATCCTCCAGTCCCGATGCTGGATAGGCGGGCTTTCCAGGCGCACTGCTCAGCTCGTAGCCGGTTCAGATTTCGGAGGTGGCTCCAGGCTCTCGGCGACTTCTCCCAAATCATCCAACAACTCTGTGAAGGCTGGCCGTCGGAACGACTCCACCTGAGATTGGGAGAGAGGAAAAGGAAGCTGTGAGGATGCACGCTCCAAACTTATTAAAAAACTCTGGTGGAAGGCATGAGGGCTCAAAGAACCAGTGGTGTACGGTATACTAATACAAACAAGATAACGCTCGCCATCGCCACTGAAAACACAGAGTGATTACTCACAGCAATGATCAGCTTCTTTTAATGATCAATGTGATAAACTATATGCACAAAGTATCGGACCACCCCCACATTGCTACATACAGGAGCTTTTTGACCGCCACATGAAGTCCACAGGCATTAATATGGAGATGGTCCCCTCCTTGCAGCTAATACAGCTTCCACTCTACTGGAAGGCTTTCTACAATACTTTGGAGTATGTGTGTGGGAACATTTGTCCATTTATCCACAAGAGCATTTGTGAGGACCAGAGGGCCTGGATCACAATCTCTGTTCTAGTTAATCCTAAACGTGTTGGATGGGGTTGAGGTCAGGGCTCTGCGTGGGCCAGTCAAGTTCTTCCACACCAAACTCATCCAACCATGCCTTTATAAGGAGCTTGTTTTGTGTTCTGGAGCACAATCATGCTGGAACAGAAACGGGGCCTTCACCAAACTGTTCTCACAAAGTTGAACGCATAGAATTGTCCAAAATTTTCACTCTGCAACCCTGCTGTGTAACTTTACACAGAGGTGGAAAGCAACAAAGTACAAATACTCCGTTACTGTACTTAAGTAGAATTTTCAGGTATCTGTACTTTACTTGATTATTTATTTTCCTGACAACTTTTTATTTTTACTCCCTACATTTTAACACAAATATCTTTACTTTTTACTCCTTACATTTTCAAACCAGGTTCATTATTGATTTTTTTCTTGTGTCACTGTGCGTCTTTCTGATTTAAAACCAATTTAGAACCTAAATGGGCAGAACACATAAAAGACAATTCTACTGGCGTATCCATCATCGGTGCTCATCACATAAAAGGCAGAGATGAAAGAGACAAAAAACATAATTTATTCACCAATTTTTCTCTTTAGGTGTTGAGGTAAAGGCATCCATCTGCAATGTAAAAACAGCAAATAGAGCTAGTTTTTTTAATCTGTTTTTTCTCTACTTGTGTACCAAACTGAGTTCATTCACTAGAATAACTAACAGAAGTTGAAACAAAGTCTCAACAAAGCATAAAAACATCCATCCATCGTCTACAACTTTTCTACAGGGTCTGGGTTGCAGAGGTAGCAGTTCAGGCAGAGAAACCCAGACTTTCCTCTCCCCAGCCACCTCCTCCAGCTCTTCAGACCAGTCCCAGGCCAGCTGAGAGACATAGTCTCTCTGGCGTGTCCTGCATCTGCCATGGAATCTCCTCCCAGAGGGACACGCCCGAAACACCTCAAGGGGGAGGCGTCCAGGAGGCATCCTAATCAGATGCCCGAACCACCTCAACTGGCTCCTTTCGATGTGGAGGAGCAGCGGGTCTACTCTGAGCCTCTCCTGGATAAATTCTGGTTACTTGCATAACCTCCATCCTCAGAAGTAGCATGAGTGAGATGTCTTACTCAATCTCTAAGGGTGAGTCCAGTAACCCTACAGAGAAAACTTGTATTCGCAATCTTTACCCAAAGTTCATGACCATAGGTGAGGGTAGGAGCATAGACCGACCACAAACCAGCTACTTTAAGGAGTGTGTGTAGTTTTGCCACTTGGTAGGTGACTTGCTGTGGTTTCTAAACACTCCCACTTTGCAATAATACCACTTACTTAATGGAATAAAGAAAAATGTCACCAGCTGACTTGTTATAGCACTACGCTGGAATTCAGTGAGCGCTCTAATTTTCAGACAGCAGTTTGTCTAAACATAACTTTCCAGGTAAGGCCGAGCAGCGGTTTCCAGACATCTGTGCAACTTCAGTTCCGGTTTTTCTAT
Source organism: Etroplus canarensis (assembly GCA_015106775.1). NCBI lineage: Eukaryota > Metazoa > Chordata > Actinopteri > Cichliformes > Cichlidae > Etroplus > Etroplus canarensis. The sequence continues at coordinate 6,463 of VUQH01080176.1, read as the reverse complement.
ATCTGACTTTTTCTTGTTGTTCAGCCAAACACTAAAAAACAGAAAACAGCTTTTCTCTTTGTCAGGAAGTGATCACCTTCTCTTCCAGTGGCTGTGTGTGGAACGCGTCTCTGCACCCACGATTCTAGTTGTGGTATTTTAAGCATGCAAAGTCTGATTGCGTTTGAATGCGGACACTATGAGTGGCCTTCACAGCTACTTGTAGCTCTGAATCAAATCAAACACCACAACAAAGTCTCCTTTGTCCTTTGGAGCAAAGGGTTAGAGGGTTTATGTTTCTAACTGACTGAGAGAAGCTACTTCCACTTTGAGATAACAGGTTTGTTTTTATTTGTTTTACACTTGACTAAGATGAAGATCTGTGAGCTGCTCTGGTCTGATGAAGTGACACCTATTTCTCTACATACCATACAGCAACTGGCTGCCAACTCCAGGAGGTGCTGTGGGCAGTCTGTCACCAGCTCCCTGAAAGCCTTCACATCCAGCCCATAGTCCTGAAAGGCATCCACATCATCAGGAAATGCTTTACTACATGTTCAAAAATGTGCCATTTTATCCATGTGCTAAAATTACAACAATAACTGTGTCTTTCACAGCTTGGCACTATTTGATTAAAACCCTCCAAGCATCAGATATCCATGAACCATTTTTTTAAAGACTAAATCCGCTCAGTCAGTCATTGGCCTTTAAAAGACGTCCCTTTGATGGCCATACAACAATAAAGTCAATCTTAGTCATTGATACAGAGGGCTCGTCACACATTTGTCTGAGATCAAAAGATGAATATGAGCAGAGGGAGCACAGCTTTCATTCCCTGGTATTTACATTTAGATATGTTTTCAACTAAATTAAAATAAAAGATACTTCATATGTGGTAACTCTTGCTGCATCAAAGCTATGACACACAGACTCCACCAGAGTTCTTGTTTCTTTGTTGAATCAGCCTTTCCAGGCTTTTACCACAGCATCTTTTAGTTGTCTGCTTTGCGGGTTTCTCCCTTCAGGCTTCTCTTCAGGAGGTGAAATGCATGCTCAGTTGGGTTCAGAGCTGCTGACTGACTCGCGTCAGTCCAAACCCCCACCCCCGATAAAGTAATTCATTGAGGTGACAGTGTGTTCATAATAAAGATCCTCCTGATTAGTTCGGATGCGGTTCCCCATAAATTGGCAGACAAAATGTTTCTGTAGACTTCTGTGTTCACTCTGCTGCTATCATCAATAATAAGGCTGAACCTGTTCCAGAAGCAACCATGCAAACCCACGCCATGACACTGACTCCCCCATGCTTCACAGATGAGCTTGTATGTTTAGACTCATGATCAGATCCCTTCATTCTTCATACTTTGGTCTTTCCAACACTGTGGTAGTGGTTCAGCTTTGTCTCATCAGTCCAGAAAACTTTGTTCCAGAGCTTTTGTCATCTCATCTCTAGACTTTTTTGAAAATTAGAGTCTGTCTTTCTGATTTTTCCAGCTGATGACTGGTTTGCATCTTGCCGCATGGCCTCTGTATTGTTGTTCCCTAAGTCTCTGTGGACTGTGGAGGTTCTTCGTGATGTTGTTCTGGGGTTTTTCTTTACTGCTCTCGCCATTTGTTTGTCATCAGTTGTTGTTTTCTTTAGATGACCGGTTCCTCGGTACACTGGTAGGTTCCTTCTTTTCTAGGACAATCCAAACTGTGGTCCCTGCTGTGCCCAATGATTTTTAAATACCTCTGATGGATTTCCTCCCCTTTTCAGAGCTTCAGAATGGCATGCTTTTCTCCCACATACAGCTCTCTGGTCTTCATGTTGATTTACCCTTCTAAATTACAAATGCAGTCTTCACAGGTGAAAGCCAAAGCTTAAGCTGAGAGCAGCTATCCAGGGCTGCTTAAACAATCAATCTCATATGAAACACCAATCACTTTTCTTGTTCCAATACAAAAACTAGGTGGTTTGATTTAAATGTAATCTGTTCTATGTTATTTAAACATATCTAGATGTAAAAATCAGGTAAACTGTGATCTCTCTTCTCATATCCATCTTTTGATCTCAGTACACAGCAAAAACGGATTAAATGGCCTTGCTGTACCAACACTTTTGGATGGGACTGTATTACTAGGCAGGAAATTTTAAAACTAAAAACATGTTTCTGCCTTTTCTATATAGCTACATGTAAATTGTTGTTTGTTATAGCGTTATCTCTCTGGTGAGCTGATTGGTATTAGCCTCCAGCCAATAAAAACTTAATGTTCTACATGTATGTTATGCTTGCATTATGTTTGAGTTTGAAGAGGAGTTGAAGAAGAGAAGAAAAGAAGTCCTTTAACTTTTTTCAACTCTCAAAGATGTTTAGATGTCTGTCAGAGTCATATTTTTAACCATTTACGCTGGAATGGTCAGTTCCATCTGAGAGCTGTACCTGGGTTCTGGGGAGTATTTCGGGATCAGCAGGAATCCTGGCCAGGATTTCACAGAGGACAATGCCGAAGGAGAAAACATCCACCTGGAACAAGTCAGACACGAAACAAAACCTCCGATTTTTTTTTTCCTTAAAGCAACAAAGTCATCAAAGAGAGTACATTTAAACAGTAACCTTCACTGCACATCCAGCTTCTCACAATGTGCTGCTTTTCTTTGTCTTATAAAAAGTAAATTTTATGACATTTTAGAATCAAAATTCATCAAATGAAAAAAACTTACGTTTTTTTTGTCTTTTATAACTTAATACCCTCCAATACAAGAAATGTGATCTGAATGTTAGACTACAAATGTGTTCAACTCACCAGGGCCTGTATATAAAAATGGCTGTAATTCTTTAACAGTTAATGCGACTGTTTTGTCAAAATCCTGGAAAGTCTGCACTTCCATCAGATTTTGACCATTGAAAATCCACTGTGGTGATGCACAGAGGGGACATTACCAAAAAAAAAAAAACAGTGGCACTGTCCAGAAACGTATGGACCTATTAGATCAGCTGTGTGTGCAATAATAAAAAAGCTGATATACCCCAGAGGCTGACGCAGGAAACGGTGCTCTTACCTTGCGGTCGTACAGCTCTCCTCTGAGCATTTCAGGCGCCATCCAGAAAGCCGAGCCCACCAACGAGAGCTTCCTGCCGGTGTCTTTCACTGGCAGCTCCACCACTTCTCTGGCCAGGCCGAAATCCGTCACCAGAGCCTCCCGCCCTCGAGATGTCACCCGGATCAGGCAGTTCTACAGAAACACACAAGAGGAGAGTCAGGAACGCAACTGCAAAGTGGTGTTTTTCCCAACAGAGGGCACTGCAGGGCTGAACAACCAGACGCATCAACAGGTCGCTTTGTTTCCCCCCACTGTGCCTTTGTACGGGCTTTCACTGAGCGTCATGCATGTGTTTCCTGGAACAGCTGCCAGACAAATGGTCTCTCTTTAGTCTCGTCACTTGTCAATAGATTCAAAAGGACCTGCTGTCAGCACCGTTTCAGCACACTAAATAATTCACCACAGAGACTCAGTGTGGCGTGGGGGGGAACCTGCCTCATATCTGATTTAGATAAAAGCTTCAAACTCTCTGAGGAGAAAGGCAAACACTGCTAGACCTGAGATTACAGGAGGTGCGATGAGAGGCAGGAAGTGGGAGCACGGCTCAGAGCTGCCATTGCATAACCACGGCGGGTGGCCCCAAGTCTGCAACGTACAGATGCAGTGCTGATGCACGGGGTTTGCAAGTGTGTAATTCTATGTTCTGCGGTTTTTAAGCGTCACTGGGTGTGTGTGGACGGGCTCCCATTGCACACGTAGCCTTTTCCATCCAGCGGCCTGTCATTACGAGGCTCTCCTGGGAGAACAGGACTTCAGTCCCAGACTCCGGCTCTAAATTTAGCTATGGCCCCTCACCTCTCTGCCAAGCAAAGCAACAGTTTGGGAACAAAACATGGAAAGAATAAAACATCAAGGGGAACATAAATAGCATTAATTAAAAGTGGCCCGGCTCCTCCAGGAGCTTAAACTTTCATTCAAGTTTAACTTTGGTAATTTGCTTTTTTGGAAGTGTCTACCAAGCTAAATGTTCTGTCATGTTGGTGACTTAATCCCCGAAAAGAGGTGGACTAAGACCAAACTGAAGCAGGCTTTAATTTGTTTTCAGTGTGAAAATATTTGTGGATTGTTGTGACTTTTGGACCAATGATAAGACGTCCTAAAGGCTCGTTAGGTTTGGCAAAGACCCAAAAGGAACGGGAATGTCAGTGATGTAGCAGCTCATCTGGTTCACAACCCCTCACATCTCACAGGTCACTGTGAAGTGTGAAGTACACAAAGAAAGGGCTATGCTTTCTTTTCATTGGTTGGGTGTTTTACACAAAAATCCACTGAGAAGTCCAGGAGGCTCACAAAACAGTCACAACCAGGTCAACAGCCCTCAATCTTCTAACCTAGCTGAAGACATTTTTATACCATGAAAAACAGCAACTCAGCCACTAAGTGGAAGACCGAGTAGAGTTACAGAGGTGCATAGTGGGTAAAAGTTGCCAACATTCTGCTGACTCAATAACCTCGTTTGGTATTACCATCAACACAAAAACTGCGCTGGGAGCTTCATTGCATGGGTTTCCATGGCTGAGTAGCTGCATGCAAAGCTTACACCACCAAGCACAATGCCAAGTGCTGGCTGGAGTGCTGTAAAGCACACCGCCACCAGACTCTGGAGCAGTGGAAATATGTTCTGTGGAGTCTTGATGACCTACAGGCCTGGATGAGCTCTAATTTTCTACTTCTGTACACAGGAAAAACTGAAGTCATCTTCTGCTTGTCCAATTCAGGGTCCAAAAGGCAGGGTACACCCCAGACAACCATTCAAGCTCATATTCATACCTGCAGTCAATTTAGAATCATCCATTAACCTCCGCACATCTTTGGGAGGAAGCCAGAGCACCCAGAGAACACATGCAACTGCACACAGAGGGGCCTAAGCTGGCTGGCTGTTGGACTTGAACTCAGGCAACAGGGCTAACCACCACACCACCATGCTGCCTGACATAATGACTTGCAGTGGCACTACTTAGCCTCCACTACTGTGAGGAATGTTGAAGTCATTTTTTTAACCAAGATTTGTCTTTCAGTCCTCATACTAAGGAGGTGTCTAGGGTGGCCTTCATTCATTTGTGTCACAGTGTCAAAATTAGGCACACCCTTTCTCAAAGTGATGCTGAGAAACTGGTCCATGCATTCTTCTCATCTAGGCTAGATTACTGCAGTGCTACTTTAGCTGGGTGTCCCAACAATTCCTTGAAGATCCTTCAGCTGACTCAAAATGCTGCAGACAGAGTATTGATGGGTACCTCCAGGGGAGATCACATTTCTCCTGTCTTGGTCTCTTCACATTGGCTCCCTATCAAGTACAGAAGTATGACATATAAAGCTCTAAATGGCATGGCTCCACCATATATAAAAGACCTTATACTTCCTTACATCCTAATAAGAGCTCTTCACTCACAGACAGCAGGCTACCTTGTGGTTCCTAGAGTCTCCAGGTCCAGAAAAAGGGGACAAAGCTTTTAGTTTTCTGGCTCCTCTCCTGTGGAACCAACTTCTAGCCCTGGTTCAAAGTGCTGACAGCCTCCCAGGCTTAAAACTTACCTTTTTGATGGAGCTGATACTTAACTCGCTGAAACTACCTGTTTTAATCTGCTTTCAGTCTTTTACATATTTTAAACCCTTCCTCTTATCTGCCTTTTTACTTTGCTGACTTTATTATTGTTTTATTGTTATCTATCTATCTATCTATCTATCTATCTATCTATCTATCTATCTATCTATCTATCTATCTATCTATCTATCTATCTATCTTTCTCTAAATTTGTATATTTTGTTTCACTTTTTGTCCTTTTATTGCTCTATTAAGCACTCTCAGGATCACACTGCACAAAAAGTGCTGCATAAATAAAGAGTGAGTGAGTGAGTGAGAAATCACATTTCTCCAGTTGGCCGTCTGATGGACCAGCCTGAGTTTGGTGAATGCCAGGAGAACGTTAACCTGTAAAGTTTGGTGGAGGCAGGATAATGCTATGTGGTTGTTTTTCTAGGGGTGGCCTGGGCTCATTCGTTCCAGTCAAGGGACAATTCCATGCTGCCAACTTTGTGAAAACAATTTGGCAGAGGTATTTTTCTGTGCCAGCATGACTGTGCTGCAGTGCACACAGGAAGCTCCATAAAAGCATGGTTGGATGAGTTTGGTGTGGATGGACTTGACTGACCCACATAGGACCCTGATCTCAACGCCATCCAAGACCTTGGGGATGACACACTCCAAAATCTTGCAGAAAGCCATCCCAGAAGAGTGGAAGCTGCTACCAAATCTATATGAATGATTATGGATTTAAAATGGGCTGTCATTCATGGACCACCTTCCATGAAAATTTTCATCCCCAGCACGCAGCCTTTATATTGTCAATGGCGCCTCAACAATCTACTTCTCTCAGAAGAAGAGTATCTGAAATATAT
>VUQH01080174.1:28310-43691 GCA_015106775.1 Etroplus canarensis | reverse complement strand
GTGCCTTCCAGCACACCAGTCAGAGACTCCAAAAAGGGTGGGTACTCTGACACATCATTCGGTGCATAAGCACAGACGATGGTCAGGGCCCGTTTCCCAACCCGAAGGCGTAGGGAAGCAGCCCTTTCATCCACCGGGGAAAACCCCAACATAGAGGAAACCAGGCGGGGGGATATGAGAATACCCACACCTGCCCGTCTCCTCTCACCCGGGACAACTCCAGAAAAGGCTAAGGTCCAGCCCCTCTCCAGGAGTATGGTTCCAGAGCCCGAACTGTGCGTTGAGGTGAGGCCTACTATTTCTAGTTGGTATCTCTCAACCTCATGCACCAGCTTAAGCTCTTTCCCCACCAGAGAGGTGACATTCCACGTCCCAAGAGCCAATTTAGCAAGCCGAGGATTGGGCCGCCAAGGTCTCCGCCCTGGACTGCCACCCAATTCACATAGCACCGGACCCCCATGGTCCCTCCTACAGGTGGTGAGCCCACTGGAGGGCGGACCCACATTGCTTCTTCAGGCTGGGCCCAGCCAGGTTCTGTGGGTGAAACCCCGGCCACCAGGGACTTGCCGTCGAGTCCCTCCCCCAGGCCTGGCTGCAGGACGGGGCCCCGGTAACCCCAAACCGGGCGAGGTACACAGAATCCCGTGTCTCTTCATCATGGGGATCCTTGGACCGCTCTTAGTCTGGCTCTTCACCCAGGACCTGTCTGCCCTGGGTGACCCTACCAGTGGCAAACTGCCCCCGACAACATAGCTCCTGGGATCATAAGAACTCGCAAACCCCCCCACCACAGTAAGGTGGGTGTCAATGCTTTTCTACACAGAAAAAAGAAACTGGATAATATAGTAGAGCCATAGGCCTAAGATAAAAAAAAAACGGATAGCAAATACTCTGACTTTTTACCAATTTAGCTATTTTGCAAATGTCCTTCAACTTATTATGCTGTACATCAGTATGTAAAAGTCTCTTCATGCTGGAAATGAGAAATAAACCGCATGTGTGCATTTCTCTCTCATTCATTTGCTCTTGAGCCTTTTGGGCCACATGTAATGCTTTATGGAGGGTGGATGGCTGCAACCCTAGTGGTTGCATGTTACCCAGATGGCGACACCATCAGCCATCAGTGATAGCAAAAGAGGTCGACAGGATGATCGGATTATGTCACAGATCGCCCAACCCCACCTCACATGTTCAAATTGACCAGATATTTTAAGTTTACACCACTGCATTCACACTTAAAAGTTTATTGGTGACACAGAAACAGAATTTCAGAACTTTACTAACAGCTCGGGGCTCTCTCTCCTCTGCCATCACCAAATCCAGATCAGGAATCCACTGGACTAGCTTTGGGGTGCCTCATAAGAAAAGATGGGAATTCCTGGATTACATACTTACCAATTCCTCAGGGAAAATATTCATTGAATAATGTGAGCTACCATTCAGGGTACACTCAGATTAAATTCTGGCCTTCTCACCACTCCTGTACATATTGCACTTGAACAGATGTTCAGGCAAAGCACGGGTTTCATTCCTCCAAAAGCTGCATGTCCTTTACTTTCCTTCAAAGTTTTACAAAAAAATGCTGGAGAGCCAGCTTCCCAGGCAGGCGTGTAGTGGGAATATCTACAAGAAGAATGCAGGAATAGCATTTTTTTTGTCCTCCTTTTTTTTCCGGGGGTAGGGGGGTCTTAAGATGTTCAAAAGGCATAGCAGAGGGAGGGCCTGGCTATTCTACAGAATCAAAAAGACTATGCGGACTTTGATCACCTGCATCTCATTCAATGCAAAATTACTGCGGTGGGGTCCTTGGCTTCTCGACATGTGAGCAAGATGGAAGCTTATTATACTGTACACAGAGGCAGACAGTGAAATGAAAGAGGTCTTTTGTCAGTTCTTTGATTACAGTAAGGCATTGTGACTGTTAAGCAGACTACCAGCAATTACGAGAGCCTGAGCGAGCCGATGGAGGGTTTAGGATGGCGATATAGGCAGACAACGAGATGAGGGATAAATAGAAAGGTGGCAAAAGAGACAGAGAAGGAAAAAAAAATGATAGAATGGACTGACAAAGCTGTGCCTGATCCTGAACGTCGCAGCCCTTTTTGCAGATACAACTGTAATCAGCTGTAAATGATGATACAAGCGTGTGCGGGTCATGAGAAGTGATGAAAACGTCAATGAAAATAGCTTGAGGAGCACTATTGCGCTGGATTGTTTCGCCTGTTTGGATGATATAAGCATCTGAAAGCACATGTCGGATGTTTGCTATGGGTAAACTCGGCTGTTTTGTACCCTTTGATTCCATACAACAGGCAGTATTAGATGAGAAGTATGAGGCCATGCATTTCCATGTTGAGCCCTCCCATCCTCCCTCTTTGCAATAAATATTGACAAAGAACGTGAGCCATCGCCCCGTCACAGGTTGTTAAAAGCAAAGTTTATTGTGTGTTTACTGTCTGTGAGCGTACACTGTGTGTGTGTGTGCGGGTATTCGTGCATATTTGCATGCACATTAGCATATCAGTGTTTACTCCAGAAGTTACTGTGAAGCGCCCGTTTCTCCTTGGGGAGAGCTGCTTGGCAAACACCTCGGAGTAAACAAGACAACCAGTGACAATATGCTAATGGGCCGATTCATTATTCCCCTCCAACAAGCTCCGCCTCGCAGAAGACATCTCAGATCTCCAACATCTCCATCACATCTCACATTTAGGATCCACGAACAACAGCGCTGCTCCACCCCTCCCGCCGCCACCTGATTAATATCTCATCAAGCGCTCTACTTTTCCTCCAAACGGCCCATCAGTCATGTGGCTCAACAATGTTTCACTTCTGACATTGTCAATCTTAGGAGATTGCGCAGAGGTGATGTTCTAAATAAAGTTGTTCACTTTTAAATGTTGCAGAGATTGATGCCCAGCTTGTCAGGGGTGCCCTCAGAAAAGACGAATTGTTCCAGAAAAGCTGTACAAATCCCACTGCTCACATACACAGTCTGCTGTTTGTTGATGAAGACATTTCAAGCTACCACCTTAAGCTGCACTGTACGAGTCAATAAGCGGCCGGACAAACCAGCTGGAGGGCTCAGATTGCAATAAGGTTTCCCTTTAATTGAATTGGACAATGGATTGGATTTATTAACTCCACAAATATTTACTTTGTTGCCAGCGGCCTAAACTCATTACTCTCCTATGGATTTCTCCTCCTACACGTTCACTGTTGTAAGTTAATAACAGCGTTGCTTTGCATTGCATTGCTCAAAATCATTTCCACAAGCCAACGGAAGACCTTTTAATGATGCACAATGAGGAAAAACCCACATATATGGCAAAAGCACCACATACTTCTATTGATTTTCCAGCAGAAACATAAAGACTGAGTGCAGATGTGTAAACATGGATGTGTGACTAAGCTACTGCTAAACAGTATTTGTACTGTACATCCAAATTACCCCCAAAATGCCAGTATAATTCCTGTTGCAATACACATGTTCAAAGTCACATACCAGTCTTCTATGAGATGTAGACATGCCACGTGGACAAAAGTATTGGGCCATGTAAACACTACACCTACAGGAGGTTTTAAAACACCCCATTCTAAAGCCATAGACATTAATGTAGAATCGGTCCCTCTTTTGCAGATGTAACAGCTTCCACTCTTCTGGGAAGGAATTCTACAAGATTTTGGAGTGTGTCTGTGGGAATTTTTACCCATTCATCCAGAAGAGAATTTGTAATCTCTGTTCTAGTTTATCATGGAGGTGCTGGATGTGGTTGAGGTCAGGGCTTTGTGCGGGCCAGTCAAGTTCTTCCACACCAAGCTATCCAACTATGTCTTTATGGACCTTGTTTTGTGCTCTAATGCACAGTCATGCTGGAATATAGTAGGCCCTTCCGCAAACAGTTCCCACAAAGTTGTAAGCTTAGAACTGTACAAAATGTCTTGGTGTCTTGGTTTCCTCTCACTGGAACTAAGAGACCCACACCAACTCAGAAAAACAGCCCCATAGCATTATCCCTCCTCCACCAAACTTCACAGTTGGCAAAATGCAGTCAGGCAGGTAATGTTCTCCTGACTCATGTGGAGTGACATGCTCAGTCCCTCCACAGAGTATGTTTCCACTGCTCTAGAGTCCAGTGGCAGCATGATTTACACCAACCCATCCAATGCTTGGGTGTGTGCATGGTGATGCTTGCATGCAGCTGCGTGGCCACGAAAACCCACGCCACAAAGCTCACAGTTTTTGTGCTGATGTTCATGCCAGAGGAAGTTTGGAACACCACACTTACACACTAGGTGCCTCAGCACTTGGCAACCCCATTTTTTAAGTTCATGTGGTCTGCCACTTTATGGCTGAGTTGCTGTGGTTCCTAAACGCTTCCACTTTGCGATGAGGATGCCACTTACAGTCGATTGTGGATTATCTAAGAGGGAAGAAATATCATGAACTAATTTGTTGCAATAGTGGCATCCTATTGCTACATCATGCTGGAATTCAGTTAGCTCTTTAAAACTACCCATTTTTTCACAAATATTTTCAAAGGCAAACTCTATGGATAGGTGTTTGATCTTGTACGCCTGAATGAAACACCTGACTTCTGGGATTAAGAGATCCTTTTGTCCATATAGCATAGTTCAAATATAACAGACTGCTGCATAGTTTACTACCTGCACTTGGTAGCTATAGCTGAGCATTCATCTCAATTTTAATCAATAGCCTCAGTGAGAAGAAACTTTCATGTTGTATTAATTTAAATCTGCTTCTTTGTTAGCTAACTCCTCTGTTGACTCTTATGGGAGCTATTGCAAACTCAGGAGAGCTTCTAGCTTCTCAAAATTCTTTGTAGTGCCAATGGGTACAGCTCCGTTTATGAAATAAACAGCTCCTGTGTATTTGCACCTGTAACTATGAAGGTTTTGATTTTTTTTTCAGCAGAATATGGTTTTAGCTGTGTTTGCATTTGGAGTTTCCTCTCTTTGATTCAGTTACACATTGATACCCTATAAATAAGCACGTTTATGCAATGTTAGATTGTTGATCTAAAGAAATGTAGAAAATGCTGTTTAAATCAAATTCAATGCAATTATTACCCCACAATGTGAGGAGTCCAGAGGGAGGAAGAAAAATAAGGTGACGCTCACCATATTCCAAAGAAGATTTCCAAGTTATGAAGCGTTTCAAGCTCCTGAGACACAACTCATAATTCATCAGCGCACTGGGGTAATTTATTTCCCTTGGTTTTAATATGTTACAGACGAGTGGTCGTGTGTCTTTCTGCCGTCGGAGCTTTACAACACAGAGGCCAGGCATGTAGCAGGGCTGCCGCCGCACGCCGTACACCCAGTACCTGTGGTGCCTTTCATGGTTCAGGGCCCTCTAATTTCAGTGGGAAGTTGCACATATTTCATGGACACATCCCTGCTACAGAGGAAGACGAAGAGGGAGGGAAGGAGAAGAGTAGCGGGTTGGTCTCGCACAGGAGGAGGCTGATGATGGACTGTACCTCGTCCTCCTGTGCAATGCAGGCCATCCACTTTACAGCAGAAGGTTCTGGATCATTTGGTCCAGCCACTGACTGCTCTACAGCTCACACAGTTGGAGGTCACCTGACTGTTTGATTGGATGAAGGGTAAGAAAACTCGCGTGGGGTTCAGACTGTTCAAAATGTGGATGACACACAGTCACCATCTGTCACTGGAACATTCACAGCTGATATCCATCACAGCAAGTCATTGTGGTAAGGTGTTGGGGCCAGAACTCTTCTAATAAATATGCCATAACTATAGTTTTACTCATTTTCTTTCAATATTGCTGATTCAGTTCAATCTTATTTATATAGCACCAATTCACATCAAAAGTTGCCTTAAGGTAACTTTACCACTGTAAGGTAAAGATCCTACAGTATTAGAGAGAGCACCCCAACAATCAGATGACCCCCTATAAGCAAGCACTTGGCAACTGTGGGAAGGAAGAACTCCCCTTTAACAGGAAGAGACCTCCAGCAGAATCAGGCTCAGGGAGGGGCAGCCATCTGCCTTGACTGGTTGAGGGTGAGGGGAGAGAGAAGAGAGAAAGGAGAGCAGAGAGAAAGACACAGAATAGTTAAAATATGTTTTCCAGCTGTTAGCAACATCACTAATGCAGGACCAAGCAGACACACAAACGCTTGATGGTAGGTGTGCATTATATCTTTTTTGGGGCAAGTTTGAAGCAACTGTCACTGCCCAATTTGTACATGGAAACCTGATTTGTTCTACATGTGTGAAAATATGCATACTTCCTGTCCTCGCTACAGTTTAGATAGAATTATTTTCTTGGATTAAAACAAATGAACTATTGTAACCTGATGTCTCTACATTATATTGTTATTGTTGTAAAGAAATTTACAACTTAAAATTTTGGTTTGTTTCTACAAAGAGATGGTCTTTCAATAGACTGTTACAGATAATTTCTCCTATTGTTGAAACACTCTCAGTGTGTGTATTCATGTTTTTAAAGGCAAACATTCATGAAAGAAAAGTAACACTTTATATTGTTAGTGAGTGCATATCTTTAGATATATACACACAGATAAAATATGTCTAGTTTGACATTTGCAGCAACACTAAAAATAGTTTTCTTAATTTAATGAGTAAAGTTTCATAGACATTCTTTACCAGAAGGGAATTCATTTGATAAGGTGAATGTAAGTTTCTATTTAATCAATGCCAAAACAATAAAAATGTTTATCTTTTTAGTAGCAAAAATGATAATCATAACAATAAAGTTTAGTTGTAAAGCAGTTATAAGATAAGGAAAGATAAGGTCTTCTTAGTCTCACAATAGGGAAATTTGCACTGTATACCGTAGCAAAGGCAATTGCTTTAGTGTAGTGGTTTACACATTTGTCTTACAAGCAAAAGGTCCCTGGTTTGATTCCAGGTGGGGGCACAAGCCCCTCTCACCATGGAGGGTAGCGCCAGGAAGGGCATCTGGTGTAAACCCTCTGCTAAAGTACCGATGCAGAATGATCCGCTGTGGCGGCCCCTTGGGGAGAATACAACTGAGCAGCCAAAGGTACATACTGTACAGTAGCAAGTAAGTATTTCCAAAGATAGTCATGCAGTTATAAAAAAAAAAAAAACAATTTAAATAAGATAAATACACCAAACTAGCATTTCAAGTGCTTCCAGAAAACACAATAACATGTAATAAATTCAAGAAAAGAAAAGAAAAATGGCTTTAAAAGGAACAAAGTTACATTTAATAGCTTGTAAAATTAAAATAATAGTTTATTTCAGTTCTAGAACCTGTTGTAAATTGCTTTAATCCACTTTTGTCAAACATTTTATAAATAGGAGTCACATAGTGTATTCATCATGGATTTTTATTTTGAAAGGAAGGAACAGAAAAAGAAGTTTTAGCACATGGGCAGAACAAATCGGGCTTCCAGCATGAATCAGGTCGCTATAGCAACGACCACCTTATTGCAAAAATTAATAAAGCAAGCTAACTAACCTTTGTTTTGTAGGTATCATGAGTTTAGCTGGGTGTAACTCCGATCATATAAAATGAAGTGATTACAGCCTGTCTATTTTGATATTAAATGACAATTTATTTTTGCCTTCTGTCCCTCAAACAATTTGCTATAAGTCATAAAGCTGTGTTGTATTTCAAAAGTGGATGATTACAGATGGGGACCATTTGAATATTGTGTGAATTTGTCTCTGTAACATAATCTTTGAGCAAAAATAATAATATTGCATCAGTCTGTCACAAACTTCCACGCACTTAACAGTGCAACAAATCTTTCTAGCTTTTGCAAAACTTAGCTAACTGTTGACATCCTCAGCTGATCCTAAGCCCAAACCATCCAAACTGGTTTTATGATTACGACGGGATCCTTAGCATTGTTTTCCTCTGTAAGATGGCCCAGGCTCCAAAATATTTGAGAACCCCTGGGTTAGTCAGTGCAAAACATCCCCCTGCTCGAAGTGAATGAGAAGCGCGCCCACTGAGGCCTGAAACGGGAATGTGCGAGTCCAGCCAAACAGAGACATAATGAGCTTGAGAGGCACAATAGACACAGACATACTTAATGTCACAGAGCACAATGTCTGACAACAATGCAAGAAACATCTCTAATCAGTCGGGAGATTCTATTCTAAGAAGAAACTGACAAATTGACAGCTTCTTTAACTTGACCTAAAATCTGCCTGCTCTAAGGCATGATTCTGCACTGAGGACTTGAACATGCAACATCCAAAACACAAGCCACACAATTCTGACCAAACTGCTTAGAATAAAAGGAAACAGCACAAGTTTGGGGCATTGTGTTAGTACTACAGAGGTTTCAAAAGAAGCTCTAAATGCAGGACAACAAAAACTCAACAAGAAATATGCCAAGAAAGACAAAAAGAAAACCCCAGACTGTGGGAAATGCTAAGAATCAGGAGGGAAGATTCTGTAGATGAGATGACAAACTGACACAGACTGTGGAAAAGCAGGGAGAGAAAGCTAATAAAGCGCTGGTGAACTCAATCAGACAATTACAGGACAGGGCGTGAAAAGAACAAAGGCAGGAAGTGAAAACGCAGCAGCCAGATTAGGAATTACCCTTCAAAATAAAAGAGAAGGTACATGAAAAGAAAACATGGTCACATTGGCAAGGAAAAAAGAAAGACACTTAAACTAGAGAAGAAAAACTAAACATGTGGCTGTGACCAGTTAAAGGCTAACACATAAGTGGTTGAAAACAAAATTAAATAATGTTAGTTTTTGGCAGATTTTGCAAAAGTAAACCAAAACTGTTTTAATTTTCAGCAGCTAATACTCAGCAGGTGTGCCAGCTGATTGCATCAGTTAGGTTCATGGTGTCACAGATTCAGATGCAGGTGATTGGAGATAAATAATAACATAAATCAATCTCTAACGGTCAAAAATTTGGCTAAACAAAGATTCAAGTTTACAGTGTATGGCATGACAAATGCTTTTTTAAATAGTGGACCTGCTCTGATGTGTTGTTACGCTGCATAGTGTCCAGAACCAATCCGATTTTTCAGGTTCCTCAGGATATATTTTACAGAGTGATAAACTGGCACCCCTGGCATGTATGGGCTGTTATTTTAAATACTTAAAAGGCAGTAATAGTTTTTAAGTAAAACTAAAGCTTGAATCCTAAAACATTACCCATGTTATCTGCAGGGATTTCCTTGAAAAACAAAAAAAAGGCTTTCAGTCCTCCTCACTAAACTCTGACTTGGAGAAGATTCTTTTGAAGCACAAAATCAGGACACCTGATTGGAAATGGACGCACTCTGTGAGGCACAACCATTAAACAGCCTGTTTTATGCATGTGAGATTATCAGTTTCACTGTATCATTCCCCAGGTGTGTTGGAGCAGGGACCTTGAGTGTTGTCCCAGCTGTTCAGATTGCTTCTCCTCAGGGCTACAATAATGTGGTAGATTCTAATCAATACTCAGCGCCTCAAGAAGAATAGATCACGGAGCTACAGCTGGACTCCACCTCACTGTCCATCCCCCTGCTAGTTATGAATCAGCATCCTCTCCCTCCAGAGGACAAGAAAACAGTGCCTACACACACATGTGAACACGGAGTTGGAGAGAAGCTGAACCTTGACCCCTGACATCTGGCCCCTGACCCGTCTGTCTGATGGCCTATCGATTACGTCTGGCCTCGCCTGGGTAATTGTTGCCTCGTAATTACCTCACGTGTTTTGTTTGGGTCCACACAACGGCCGATTTTGCTGTGTGAATATCGCGCGCGAACACTTGAGACCACAGGACACAAGTCTTGCCTCATTTCAGGAGATTACACCGCACGCTGGACAGACAATTGCTGACAGAGTTCTTGTGGCTCCAATGAAAAATAATTGCTTTCCGCAGAAACGGTGATATTTCAGATTGGAGGGAGAAGCAGAAATAAAGAGAAGCAATCAAGCATATTTCTGGCTTCTCTAAAGAACTCCTTTAGAGGGATTTGAGGCATGTCATAGAGTACACTGAGAGGCTGCCTCCTACTGTCCAATTTCCTGGCCTCATTGCGTGGGTAACCATGAGGAAATGAGAAGCCAGCCCTTCTCTGGTTTTTGTGGAGTCACGGGTGGCATTTCAGTGGAGTGGCGTCTGTTTTGGTACGAAATGGACTCGAGTGTCTTTTAGATAAATTCACAATAAAGGTCTTGCCCCTCATTTCATACACGATATGACATGAGTAGCTTTTTTAAATATTTATAATATCTGCATTCCAATGAGGTGAAATGTCCAAAAACAGTGCTGGAAATGAAATGCGGTCCTTTACCCCCGCCGCCTTCGGAAGACGATCCGATGTGACTCGACCTGTTGCCGCCGTCTTAAAAATGAAAGGAAGGCTCTTTTGTTGTCTGTCATTGACACATCCACGAAAGATCTCAAAATCGCCTCGGCAAATTGAGTTTGTTGTGTATACAAGTACCTGCCAGATTTAATATTGAATGGATGATCCAAAATGGATTTTTGATCCCGGGAAAATGAGGGGAGATGTCTGTAACAACAAAAAGTGGGAAGGAGTAAAAAAAATCCATAACCCTCTCAAGCTAAAACCCCGCTCCTGGGCGCAGAATATATTATTCGCCTCCCTTGCTCTGTCTCCGTCCCTTTTACGAGTTGTTTTCATGTAAAGAAAAACCTATAGGCTTGACCTCCGCGTCAGTTTGCCTTTGGCAATCCACAGATTGCAAGTTTTCAATGCTTGATCCTCAGGGAGGGATCCAAGTCAAACCCTATAAATATTTCAAGACTATTTCTTGCTCCCTAGACCTCTTACTAACACACTTGCCTCTGTTGGCAAGCAAATCCTGCCTGTTTACATTCGCCACTAACTTGTCATCACTTTAAATTCAGCCTAGTGCAGTGGCTTAATGAGAGAGGCAGATACTACCATATTGCATGTTTAAATGTTTTGCCAACAATCAGACCCTCTCACTCAAAGGATTCATGGATACCGATCAATATTCTTCGAGTCTAAAGGGTTTTTGCTGAAGATAAAAAAAAAAAAAAAGCATAAGATGGAGCTTAACACTGAGTCCATGCTTTTCTCCCCTCATGTGTGAATGACAGATTCACATGTTGAGAGAAGAGTCTCCTAAAAATTAAGCGTTGGGAGTCTTTAGAGATACGTCTCGACATCTGGTCGCCATCTGAGGGAACCTGGAGCAAGGCCAAGGATACTCCAAAAAATGAAAATGACTTCATTATGAGCAAATTATCACCGGATAGTGAGAGAACTATCTCATAAGCCGAGGGAGCGATTATAAACCACTGTAGGAAACTTTAGATTTATGACATATATGAATAAATTATGGTCTTCTTGGTGTACACGGAGAAAGACATCGCCGTGTACAGTCCATATCAGGCGTAAATAAAAGGCAAAACCACACAACTTAGTTGTACCTTTCTACCTACAGCACTCCCCTTCCCCTGCTTCTAATATAAAGTGACATTATTTGTTCACATAAAAATGAGTGCTGTTGAAATATGGTATTTTTATCAAGGCTCTTAAACTCTTTGAAGTGATAAAAAATGCTCTTAGAGGGAAAAAAATACAACAGTGGCTGGCTTAACAGTTTTAATTGTTGCTTTAAACAAAGGGATAGAGGCAGTATAAGAGGATCAGTGTGACAAACAGTCCCAGCGGTCCCTCTATCATACACAATACTCGAAAGGTAACAAAAGCGAGAACAAAACACTGTTGGAAAACTTCCAGGAATCCATTTTAACATCAGCTCTGGGTGAATCAAACACTTAAGAGTAGGACACATCAGGTCCTCATGAAACCATCATGCAACCTTTCCAGTGGCTGAAAAGAAAAGCAAAAAAAAAAGGGTGCAAGCTGAAATGGATTCAAGTAAGATCTTGTATCAAGGTTTGTTTATTTATTTATTTTTTTAAATAATATTGTTCCCAAGCAGCCACAAATCCAAGTTTAAGAGATGATGAATAACAAGCTCCCCCTCGGAGCAGATGACTAATTGTGAAGCTCATTATTTTGTTGTTGCTGGGTAAAACCTCACAACTCCAGCTCTGTTGATTTGTTGATGCTCCTGCTAACATGGCTGCCCATCTAGCATCGAATGTTCATTCATTATCACATCAGACGCACCTTTATCGAGAAGAAAAAAGAAGCGAAATATCATTTAAAGGGGATCTCTTTAGCTCATTTCTAGCTCCTGATTTTTACTACTAGGCTCCGGTAAAGTCTCGTTGTATGATGCACAGTCAAAATTTTCAAAATATTCATCTTATGCAGCACTTTGGTGCAGCCCCTTTGTTTATCTTCCATGTAGAAAATCCATTTTAGCTCCTTTTATCTCCTGTCAGTGGTTGCTCCTCACAAACAGAAGTTTTGACCAACACTTGGTTGGGACTTCTGTGCTCACAGCCAGAGCCGTGTGCCTGAGATGACCACATTAGAGACATTATGTAGGCCACAGGCAGTACAAAAGATGGACGTAACTTCCGGGTCTGTAAAATAACTACAGTGTTAAAGACTTAAACCTACATTCTTGTTTGAGGCCAACAGGGGGCAACCTTTGTGGGTGTAAAAGAGCTTCTGGTTGTACAGGCATCTATGGGGAAATAGTCTTCAGGTCTCTCGCTCTGTGACCTCAGAAAACACTTTCCTGATGATTTTATGGCTTAAACTGCTAGTTTTAGGGCATATTCAATAGAACATTAAGTCAATTTTGTTAAAAAGACATGAAGCCATTTGACTGCTGAATACAATATCTCACAGACCAGGGCCAACACCTCTGTGGGATGATGCCAATGGGAACAAATTATGAAGGCCTGCCTTCCTCCCCTACCAGTCATGCAATACATTCCCAACCCAGACACCAGTGGTACTTACTGGGGAGTCTTCTTATGGAACCTTGCAAGACTTTGATAAGCACTGGTAGGGTCTCATTTCTTTACATTATGATTTTATAATAGCTTTTCAGGATTATTACTGAGCAATTTTGAAATACACAATGATCTGGGTAAACTCAAGAAACAAACTGATGTGCTTCATGATTACTGTACATACTGTACTCTTTGTGCAACAAAAAGCTGGAAAAACAAATCCAGAATTACTTCTGGAACAGATCCAAATTCATTTTATTTCTGTCTTTTTGTGGACTTGGTCTATGTGCACTTCTTGGTGGGCAATGAAGTGATATCTTCCAGGTCCAAAACCCCATTCATATCTGGGACAGAGAGCTAAACTTAAGTAGCAAGCTACTCCTCCTCTGGGGTTATACACCTAAGAAGTTTGGTGAAGCTTATCAAATTCTGTAATGAGTTATTACGATCATGATGCAAATCTCTAAAGTGGACCAGGCCAAACCCATGATATCTCCCTGCTTAGGTCCAGAAAATATAATTATGGACATAAAGGAGGATTATCCAGGACACACTCATTGGCTAATGACTTGTGATTCACAAGAAGAATAGGAAAAATTGTGTGAAAGAAAGGAAGTGCTTAGGAAAGAAAGAAAATACTTTTGTAATCCCGTACAGGGGAAATTAAAAACCAACACATTGTTTTTTTAGTTGTTATATATGCACACTTTTTACATGCACAACACACAGCAGAGCCAGTAACATGCAGTGTTGAAAGAAGCAGCTGGGGGTTTAGTGCCTTGCTCAAGGGCACCTTGGCAGTGCTCAGCAGGGAGTGAGCTCAGCAGAGAGTGACTAAAGACCACCTTCTGTGGTCTTCAGTCCACCACTATTTGGATCAGTCCAGTATAGGGTCTTAAAATGGCAGGTCCCAAGTAGACTACCACATCCTGGGGGGTCTTGAACCGAGGGCCGTTAGCAACCCGGACTGAGCCACTGCCCCTGTTTAGAGAATTCTGAAACCTGAGCTTTATCTCTCATGACTTGGACACACACTGACTTCATTATTTGAAACTTTGGCTGTCTTTAATATTACCATGCATTACTGGAGTACTATAAACATGACAAAAATGAATGAAAAGCATACTGGGTCACATTCAAACCAAAGACATCCACATGCTAATGCAATTCTCATATTTTCTGGAAAAATACTCAAGATTTTAACTCAACAACCATGATTTGTTTGTTAACAGCTAGCAAACGCCAGGGTAAGGGGTACAAATGGCTTACATAATCCTGTGCGACAACTCTTGACGTAAATTTGGTCGACGTGCTAAGCCTATTGACAGGTGCAAAGGATGTTTGGGATGGATGGCCCACTAAGTTGTGTTTTAGTGCTACTGTAAACAGGATTAGCATTGGCAGGTATCAGGCTACGAGGGATACAAACAGCTCCGAGCTCCGCAGGGAACGGGCTGATGCAAATACCAGCTAATGAACTCGGCTGCTGTTTGTAACAAGGCAAAGAGATGAGCGGAGAGGGAAGAAAAAAGTTGAGGGACGAGTGAATGGACATAAGATTGATTAGTTTGGAAAATGTCCAGCGGGTCAAGTTTTCAACAGCTCATGGTGGATTTCCAAGCGTGCTCGAGCGCCGCACATCATCCCGGGCTCTACCTTTGTTTTTAGCTCGTCCCACGTTAACAGCAAGGCAGTTGATCTACTGTATCCCCATTCAGATCAGAAGGTGCTGCATCAAGCTGTCTCATCTAAAGATGGGACTTTATTGGGCCGTCTAAATCTGTCCTGTACACAGAGCCGAACAATGAGGCTGGGAGAAAAATGGACGCCACCTGGCAGTTTGAAAGAAGGACAGCCGTTTCCCGCTGTAATCCATTCAGTGTAATCACCTGGGGGCTGCTGGAGAAGCCTCGCCCACCCCTCCCTCCGCTCCCTAAACACCATTCAGCGGCGACACGGTGATGGAGTGCGGGGTGAGGGGAAAGCCAAGTGTCCCTTTTAAAGATGATCAACTATCATGTTTTTACAACTGCTGTTCTTTTTTTTTTTCTTTCCCCCTGATGTCAATGGACTCCTCTGGCTTCTTTTTCCTCAGCTACTTGAGCATGAGAACAAACTAATACATTTTTCCTTCCGTGCCCCCCCCCCCACACACACGTACACGTTATACACACTAAATATTTGGTGTCACCTATTCAGGGGAAGAGCCGCTGTAAATCGTATGTCTGCTGGGAGAGATCGAAAGCAATTACCATTAGATGGTGGCTATCGTGAGCCAAGTGTGCATCGGCCTAGCAGCTGACTCTCAATGCTCTCTCTCCGCTAACTCTGTGTGCATGCAATTTAACCGCCGGATCAATAGCTAAAGGCAGTTAGTGGCCTCGCAGCACTCCCTTCAACTGCCTAGAAGGGAGTGCTATGGGATTCACACAGCGAGCAAATGTCAAAATGTTACGCCATGCAAAAAAAAAAAAAAAAAAAAAAAAAAGATCCACAAAGT